>JARYGA010026720.1:0-48018 GCA_030545235.1 Helianthus tuberosus | reverse complement strand
TAGTACACTGTACCGAATCAGCCTATGTCCAGTCGAAACCTTCGGTTGCGACTCGAAACCACTGCATGACGAGTCGAGACCCCCGGTTGCGACACAGGTTGCGAGTCGCAAACACCTGGTTGCGACTCGAAACCACATGTGATCAGCACACAAAACAGCATGAACCGAAACCGTGATTACGAGTCCGGTTGCGACTCGAGACCAAAACAGCATGAACCGAAACCGTGATTGCGAGTCCGGTTGCGACTCGAAACCAGAACCTGCATCAGTTGCGACTCGAGACCAGGTGCATGTGCACACTGTTTGGACTTGCACCCCATTACGGGCTTAATTGATTGGGCCGGACTCTTGGGCCTAATGCACAGATCTTATACGTTGATGATTGAATGTGAATATTGTTGAACTGCCATGATTAAACGTGTATGCCATGAACGATACTTGAATGCATTATGCTAGAAACATGCGTGTACTGCTTGAATACGAACCTGATTGGTATGATACAACTATGGTAGGACGCGAGTGACCACAATACTACCCGTTTGACTTTTCTGTGTATCTACCGAGCAAACCAAGGTGAGTTCACACCCTCTACAAAGCATGGGATTCCCAGGGGTCGGGAATTGGGGTTAAGGAACATGGGTTCCTCGTCCTCCTTGGGTAGGACAGCAAAGGTTCAGGAATGTAATTCCTCGTCCTCACGGACAGATAACTCGTACTAGACCAAAACTCTATCACGAAGTCCCTCATTTTTATATCGACTTAATCGCCGGGCCAATGGCGAGCGGGTCATTAGTTAGATAGCGCTATTTAGGTCTGACAAACCTCACACCGTGCCGCAGAGGACGGGCGTGAACTAATGGATCTGGGGCACGTCAATGATGATAGACATTGACAGTTTCAGGGCACATAAACATGACTACAGTCAGCAGTCGATATGGTAACGAGTCTAGTGTATACATGGGGTAGCCCCCACGGCCGAAATGCCAGATAACTAACACGGGGTAGCCCCCACGGCTGGATTGCCAGAGTAACCGGGAATAAACGAATCATGTTTTTAACAATGGGGTAACCCCCACGGCAGGATGCCAGCTAAAGGAAACTGTTTTCGAAACAACTTAAAACGAACACCCAACCGTGAACTCACTCAACTTGTTGTTGACTCGTTACTACATGCTTTGCAGGTCCTTAGGTTCTTAGCTGGAGCTTGCATGGAGGAGGATCGTTGTGGGACATGGACGACTGTGTGCCATGTTAACTTTGAAACAATTAAACTTATGTTTTGATTTAAGACTTATGCTTCCGCTTGCAACTTATCCATGTTTTGTTTGAACACCAATTGTATTGGTTGGATTTTATCACTACTTATATGCTTGTTCAATATGATTGGTGGCTGGATCCTGGTCAGTCACGCCTCCAAGCGGTAGTACTCCGCAGGTGGATTTTGGGGGTGTGACACAGAACATCAACATCCCTCTGGATTATTGGAACAACCAGAGATACCAGTTTGGAAATGGGAAAACATTGCCATGGATCTCATTACCAAACTACCGCGCACTAATAGAGGTCATAATGCCATTTGGGTAATAGTTGACCGTTTGACAAAATATGCTCACTTCTTGCCAATCCGCGAGGATCTCTCTGCTGACAAGCTTGCCAAGATCTATGTAGATGAAATTGTATCCCGACATGGTGTTCCTTTAAACATCATATCAGACCGAGATGCTCGATTCTCATCTCACTTTTGGAGAACCATGCAATCTGCTATGGGAACCCAACTCAATTTGAGCACAGCTTATCATCCTCAAACGGATGGACAATCTGAAAGAATAATCCAGACATTGGAGGATATGCTTAGAGCTTGTGTGATCGATTTTGGTGGTAGTTGGGATTCACATCTTCCATTGATCGAATTCTCCTACAATAACAGTTATCACTCCAGCATCAACATGGCTCCTTTCGAAGCTTTATACGGTCGAAAATGTCGTTCGCCGGTCTGCTGGAATGAGATTGGTGAAGCTCAGCTCACTGGACCTGAACTCATTCTAGATACAGACAAAGTCAAGAAAATTCGCGACAACTGCTTAACAGCTAGAAGCCGTCAAAAGAGTTACACGGATAGACGACGCAAGCCTTTGAAATTCCAAGTTGGTGATCTCGTCCTACTCAAGGTAGCTCCTTGGAAAGGTGTAATCAGATTTGGGAAGAAAGGAAAACTTGCACCACGATATGTTGGACCATTCAAGATCCTTGAAAGAATCGGAAAAGTAGCCTACAGACTTGAGCTGCCTCCTGAACTTGGAAATGTTCATCCAACTTTCCACGTGTCCAATCTGAAAAAGTGTTTGGCTGATGAAAACCTCCACATCCCCCTTGATGAAATTCGTGTCGACAACACGATGCACTTCGTCGAGAAACCTGTGGAAATATTGGACCATCAAGTCAAGAAACTCAAGCGCAAGCGCATACGGATAGTCAAAGTTCGCTGGGAATCCAAACGTGGCCCAGAGTTTACTTGGGAACGAGAGGATCAAATGAAGGTGAAATATCCACACCTTTTCCCACAAGTTTCCTCTAATTAAATTTCGAGACGAAATTTCCAAAAGTAGGGGAGACTGTGACATCTATGTAATTTTAATCCTTGTACTGTTCCGAACAACTTTGTATTTAATAAAATATGGTGTTTTAATTTCAATATTTGTTTAATTATTTGTGACATTAGTACGTTTTCAATCATTGTTCAATTCCGAACTCTCAAAACTGTTCTGGAAGTGAAATCATAAACCGTTACGTAAACATAATCAGTTTAACGCGACGTACACTCCGGAACTGTGACATATGCCAAACATACCCTAAATACCCTTTACATAACTTAGAAATAAGTTTCGAATGATTCGGTATGGCAAAAACATGTTTATTCGAACTCTAGAACTATTTACGACAAAACTGCGAAACGAACGTTGGTGACCGCCCGGATAATATTTAAATCCCAAAAATATTTTGTTATGATTAAAATTTTATTTTTAATCATGTACGTGTTGAAAAATAAATTAAAACGCTTAAAAACATTATTTTTCAAGTTTAAGCGCGTACCGCGTGTTACAGCGCAACACAGTGCTTATACTGCGAAACGCAGACAACGCAGCCAGTCTCGGCAACTGAAATTTATTTCAGTAATATTTTGGCAAGTTTATTTTTATAGAATAATAAAAATAATTTAGAACGCCATAAACCGGGATTTAAACGCTAGATAAAATACCCGGTATCCAGTTAAATACCTGTTTTTATCTAATTTACCAATCAAAATTACATTTAACCCCCCCCCCCCCTTTTCAAATTTACGGTCACCTTATGTGGCCCCCACCAAAATATTTCCTAGATCTTGCTTATTTTTTTTTTGGCCAAGTGTTGTTGCATGCTACATCTCCATATCCTTCATATCTTATATAATCTACCATATATCTTCCAAGATCACAACAAATCCAACAAGATCACTCCATCTCCTTCTCTCATCTCTCCAAAACTGTAACCCCCTCCCATCACCTCCATCTTCATCTTTCAACTTTGTTCTTCATAATCAAGCTCCATTCCAAGCAAATTTCAAGATGGTGTGAAGTTCCAAAGGAGTTTCCAAGGTGTTTTCAAGTGATTTCAAGCTCCATATCATCAAAATCTCATCAACAACTTACTTGAATCTTGAAGGTATAAAGTTTATGTTTAAATCATACTCTTGATTCTTGGTTGTTCTTGATGATTTGAAGTTTCTCTTGAATCTTGGAATTTTTCACAAACTTGAAATCTAAAATAGAAATGGGTCTTGATACAAAATAAAAATGGTGATATATATGTGTGTATAAAACCATATATATATATGTGTATGTGTATGAGATTTGAGCTTGACTTTTGGTAAATACTTGATTAAGATGTTTGCTTGCATGAACAAGATTATATGCAAATATGTAGAGATATAAAGGAATGATTGAATCATGAGTTATACTTTGGAATAATGTTAGTATTTTGACATGTAAATGGCTAAAAATTTATTAGACATATTTGAGAATTTTTAAGTTGTTGCTTGTTCTTGAATGATAGTTAAAATGCAAGTGTTGGATGATTTGAGTAAGACATGATAAATGTTCAAATAAATCAGCAAGTAAACATGAACAAATTACAAATTTGATGCATTTAAGTTCATATGAAATGATGATAATATGATAGTGTGCTTTAGACACTTGTACATGGGAATACATGTTGATTTAAAGCTTAAGAAATGTTAAAAAAATGATAGTATGACAAAAATGTTTTAGAACAGGTTATAAACACTAAAAATAACATTATTTGGTATATTATAATGGCATGAGACTTTGTCATATATTTGATAGCTTTGCATGTTGTACATATAGCTTAGAAAGTGGTAAAATTTGTGAAATTTGCATGATTTATGTACTTTATGTGAGACCTACACTATCATGAGTAAAACCATTATATTATTCAGTAAATAACATGGGTTATGTTAAAATATCAAGTCGTTTCGATTTGGGATGGTTAGGGTAACGTTTGATGCAAACTATGCGGTAAAACGGCTAAAAATCGGCTTTTCGGAGGATTTTTATAAAACTGTTTTAGATCAGTAACCAAACTGATATTTTTGCTATAAAAATAAGTATTTTAACTTATATTAAGTTAACTTGGTGTTTGGTTAGTCATACGTGACTTCCGGCGCCCGAAAACGTTACCGAATCGCTAAAATATGTGTTTTTCAATGTACACTAGAATGGTTTGTTCATGGGTAAATTTTATGTGTTACAATGTGTTATGTGTTTTATGATATGTGTATGATGACATGTTAATACTTGACAAAATTATTTGTATTACGTTATTATTTGTATATTACATTTAAGTATATATATTACGACGCGCAAATCGTAGATATATTGCTTATAACATGATGAGGGTCACCAATAAAATCGTTCAAGTCGCAAAGTTTTTAAAATATATATGAACTCATATATATATAAATACACCAACATAATAAAAAATAATAACTTTTCGAGAAAATCTCAAAGTTATGTGAAAATTCTAAGTATCGGAGAAACTTCGGTATTTTTGTGAGTTTTGATTATTAAATCGTTCTTATTTAATTTAGGACGAATACAAAATTTGAGGGATTGTGTTGACATATAAAAACGCACCCAAAGGTGAGTACATAGTTCCCCTATTTTACGTTTTCAAATGTTTTGGGGTGAAGCATATGTGCATAACTTTACTTTTCGTTTTCATGACATTATACATGTTTTATTACATATTACATATAATACATTATTTCAAAGACATTTTTATGGTATATTGACTTAGTATACCTAACATTTGATTTCAAAGACATTTTACTTGGCATATTGACTTAGTATGCCTATTACATGGTTTTACAAAGACATTTTCATGACATGCTTACATTGAAAAAAAACATTTGGTATGTTAAGTAGTACATTCATTAACATTGATCACGCCGCTCGGTAGTATGTAATAGCGCTATAGGACTTGACAAATCCCGTTCCCGCTTTCTAGGTATTTCGTTAGGGGAAGGAAAGAATCCGAATACATTTTTGATAAATTCCTGATCCTGATAAGGGTTTATCCAACAGTCTCAAGGCTTGAGTGTATGCGATAGACAAACGATATAAATGTTCATATCAATAAAAGCAATGGTTTTCAAAACATAACTTTTGTTTTAAACTTTTGTTTATTCAAAGACTTTGTTTTATACATGACATTTTGATTACATAAGACATTTGGTTATACATGACATTGACATATTTTATACATATTATTTTCATTTGGTTATTTACATAACCATACATCATTCTTTTATATCATTTGATTTTCATATGATTTTATAAAAGAAGACATTTTTATAAGGTTCATGACTACATTTCGTTAAACATTTCTTTTAACCTTTAAAGTCATGAATCTTCAACACTAAACCTATGTTACTCATAGGCATTTTTTTGCTGACATATTTACTTTTACATATGTTTCAGGAGCGATTGTTTGATGTGAGCAAGCTTCACTTAGGGCGACTTGGGCCTTAGCAAATCTAAAATCAAGAAAGTTATCATGTTTTATGTTATGTGTTTCGTTTGAACTAAGACAATGTAATAATTTAAGCTTGTAAAACTTAACTTTAATTATCATGTGTTTTGGAACAATAATTCTGCCACAGCACTCCCTGACGTTTTCGCGGCGGTTTCGTTGTTTTTCGCGGTCAGAGTGTGACAAGTACTACTCCATGGATTGGCCAGGAATGACTGGCCCGACTAAGAGTAAGAAACCGTTTGCACCCCTTATTCATAAACTACTATTAAAACTTTAAACCAACCGCGCGAGGACTGTATCCCTGCTGACTCAGACCAAAGGGTTGAGGGTGACCGTTGCCTGGTAGGGGGCCCACCACATTTTGCATTAATAACTTACTTAATTATCTTTAAATATTCCAACCTAGTGGGATTGTATCCTTGCTGACTCAAACCACTAGGTTGAGGGTAACGTCGTCTTCAAAAGAGGGGCCTGCTACTATAAGTAAGATAATCTCTTGAAATGCCCAAAGTGCGGAAATCATCAAAAGGGTACATGAAAGATAAGTCGGATCCAAGTGATTCTTTCTTGTCTATCTGTTTTTATTTTATTTTATTTTGTTTTATCTTTTTATTAGTTTAAAAATATTTTCTAAAAGTTTGGTTCGATTCGACGTTGACGATAAGCCGGTACTAAAAGCTCTTGTGTCCTTGGACGACCTCAGTATCTTGCCATCACTATACTACGTCCGCGATGAGTATACTTGCCCTAGCATGTGCGTAGAGTGGTAGTAGAATATCGTGTTTTATAAATTTAAAACTTGAAATCGACGAGTAAAAAGAGCTACAAATATACAAAAAATTACACTCACACCGACACACGTCATATCAATAATGTAGTTTGTTCTTGTTTGTACTTCACCTGCTATCATTCCTCTTGTAGCTTTTTTTTGGTGATGCTACCTAAAAATGGGAGTTTGTATCAGAATTTGATGATCCAAACATGTATTATTTTGCTAAATTGGACTTAGATACTATTATGTATATGGATAGCATAAGGCATTCATATATGGTTTTACATCTAAATGCAAATGGATTAGTAATGGATGTAAGCAAAAGAAAGTTAACTCGGGCCTTCTGTAAGACCCTAACATGTTTTGATCGAAAAGTCGCAGCGGAAATACGTGCCATAAAATTTCTTTCTTAAAACGTTCCTTTATATTTGAAAATCATTTAAAAACATCTTTATGTAAGGAACTACATTGTTTATTTTTCATTAACGTATCGGTAATAACATACTAATATAGATTACATGACCACCTATTCCGTACAATCCATGTCTCTATCACTAGTCCTCCATCATGTTGATCCATAATTCTGTACCACCTGCACCCACCACATACATTCGTAACATTAGCATACATTCTATATATAAACAAGATTCATAATCATGGAGCCTCGTTACGTTCTATCATCATATACTTTCCATTCCGTTATCTTTCTAATTTAAGCATTTCATTTGGGTAACTAATCCTAGGTGAGACTTCAATAATGTACCTGCATTACATTTCATTCTCAAGGAACACTATTCGAAACATGAATACCAAACGTATTGAAACCATGTATACATACATACATGCACCATTCTCTATGGGCGATAAATCCTAATTCGTGCATTCGTACATTCACACGTATATTCATACACACATGCGTACCTACATACATATATATATATATATATATTGTAACACCTCGTAAAATCATGTCCAACGATGTGTTGACACGTGTAATAAACCCTAATGAAGTCAAACGTTGACTATTAGGGACTAATTTTGCGAAAAATCAAAAAAAATTAATGTGGAAGGATTGGAAGTGTTAACATGCTTAAAGTAAGTCTCTGAATAACCTTACATGGTATTCATAATTTCAATTGAGCCACTTGTTGGTCGAATGGAACCGTTTACGTAATTAATTAAAAGTTTACGCGACGATGGGTTAAAAGCGTCAACATGTTTAATTATACCTCCGAGTGACCTTTTAACAAACCCGGAGTGTTATGATATGTCACACCCCCAAAATCCACACACGGAGTATCACCGCTTGAAGGCGTGACTAACCAGGATCAAGCCACCAATCATATTGAACAAGCATGTAAGTAAACATAATCCAACCAACCAATATGAAAGGTGTTCAAAAACCAAAGCATAGTTAAGTGTTTAGCGGAAGCATAATTTGAAAACCCATAGCAAGTATTAAATATGAATTAAAGTAATGTTTAAAGCATGGCACACATCGACATGTCCCACAACGACCGTTCCTCCTAGTGCAAGCTCCATGGGTACCTAATGACCTGCAAGGCATGTAGCAACGAATCAACAACAAAGTTGAGCGAGTTCACAGTTGGTTGTTTGGTTAAAGTATTCATTTCGTAAATCGTATGTTCGTTTTGTAAACCATGTATCGTATTAATCCTTATCGCGGCCAGTCCAGGCATATGTGCGATGATTAGTGGGGGCTTCCCATGTGTTACAAGACCACGCGTATCGACTGCTACGAAAATGTAAGAGGTGCCCTAAGTCAATGTCTATCAGCATTGACCCTTTGCCCATAGTCCATTAGTACACGCCCGTCCGACTGGCACGGTGTGAGGTTTGTTAAACCTAATAGCGCTATTAACTAATGACCCGCTCGCCCTAGGCCTCGGCGATTAAGTCGATAATTGAGGGACTTCCTTTGATAGAGGTGATGGTCTTAAGATCGTGTACGTAGGCTTTACGTACGTGCCCTTCAATCCGAGGACAGTAGTAAGTATAACTGTACGTAGGTTTCACGTACGTACCCTTCAACCGAGGACAGTAATAATTTGTTTAATAGTAATAGTGGTACGAGTAGTTATTCAATCCCATTCCCAACCCCTGGGAATCCCATGCCTTGGCTTGTGTGAACTCACCTTGGTTTGCTCGGCAGATACACAGAAATGTCAAGTCTAGCACCTAGTGGTCAACCACGTCCTAACATGGTTACCATACAAGTCAGGTTTTGGTTTCAAGTAGTGCATACAAGTATCACATAGATAGCATAAAAGAAACACCTACGGATCATGGCAACATGCAACATCACGTTCAACAGTTATAACATATTCAAGATTGGGCTCGCACAAGCTTAGTGGCCTTGTGCGAGTCATCCGTTGGAGCCCAATACTACCCGGCCCATTATCAAGAACCCAACAATACTATAAACATGAACACGGCCCTTATAATATATCTTGTTCGATTCTGTAATACACTCGGCCCAACAATTAGCGTAACAGTCCTAACATGTATCGGCCCAAATAGACACACAAGTCTTGTGCGATCCGATTGGGTTGTGCGACTAGGTTTGGGCTTTAAGGCCCAACAGTTAACAAACATTATCACTTATGCGATCCAATAAGCCTTGTGCGACTGTGGGTGCCTTGTGCGACTGGACTCCTTGTGCGACTGGACTCCTTGTGCGACTGGGAGTCTTGTGCGAATGGACTCCTTGTGCGACCAGGAGTCTTGTGCGACCAGTTTAATATTTCCAAAAATTATGTCAATCAGTTACAACATTCAATGATTTCCAAATTTATCTATTATCAATTAACAATTCCCAACTATTCTTTTCAACATCCAATCGATCAAACTGAACATATTCAAATAAATTCCCATGAACTCTAACATAATCATTATCATGAACAATAATCAAGACATTTAAGCATAATCATATAGGGATTTCAAACCATTATATAACACCTCATGATCGACCCTGCAACTAATCCGATTTCAGAAATCATGCAGCCTATTATCAATCATTCAGTTCTTAAAACAATAATTATGGAATCCGATTAGCATGAACATTCACCAATACACATATGTAAACCAATTACTTGCACAACAACGATCGATAATTTAAATCACAATCAATCACACGATATCCTTAGCTCATCATGAGATCAATCCGAAACAAGACATGATATCCGATTAATATTATCATACATATCCGATTCACAAGAATCATCATCTTTCGTACACACTATATCATGTAACAATAACATCATAGAACACACATCATAGAAAACTAACCGGTTTGAGAGGAGGATAGAATAGATGATTGATCCGAACAAGCAAAGATCTTTGATGATGAGGGAATGTGTGTGGCTGCCTTCGAGTTCGTGAGAGAGAGAGAGAAAGAGCACTAGGGTTTGTAGATTTGTTTGTTTTGGTAAAGTGTGAGATGGGTACTAGCACCCCATGTGTTAATCGACTAAAGGGGATGGGCCGTACCCTCACTTGGGCTGCCCATTGGTCCGAATACAAGTTGTGTAGCCCGAATGGCTTGTGCGGTCGGGTGTGTGTTGTGCGTTTACATCATACATACATTCACATAAACACATAATCATGACGTTCAATTAATTCAACCAAATTCATATAGTCACAAACATTACATTAAGGTACAAAGATAGGTTTGGAAATACGAGTTGTCACATTATCCCCAAGTTGAAAGAAATTTCGTCCCGAAATTTGGTACGTACTCACTGAGGAAGCTAGTTAAGTTGTATGGTTTTCCTGATTTTCCTGGGGTGTCACATCCTCCCCCCGTTGATCTGGAATTTCATCCCGAAATTCCGTAGCTTCGGTCTCAGTAGTGGTTGTACTGTTTGCGAATAATTGGGGATACTTTTGTTTCATTTGATCTTCGCGTTCCCAAGTGAACTCTGGGCCGCGACGGGAGTTCAAACGAACTCGAACGAGAGGTATTCTAGTGTGCTTGAGGACCTTAACATCCCGGTCCATGATTTCAACTGGTTCCTCGACGAATCGTAACTGCTCGTCGATAGTGAGCTCCTTCAAAGGAACTATGTGGGTCTCATCTGACAGGCACTTCTTCAGATTTGACACATGGAAAACGTTGTGAACTGCACTGAGTTCTGCTGGTAAGTTCAGTTTGTAGGCCACTTTGCCTATTTTCTCGATGACTTCGAAAGGTCCAACGTATCGTGGGTTAAGTTTGCCTCGTTTACCAAAACGAACCACACCCTTCCAGGGTGAAACTTTGAGTAACACCCGCTCCCCAACCTGGAGCTCGAGGGGTTTCCTGCCCTGATCGGCGTAGATTTTCTGACGGTCACGAGCTGCCGCCATTCGTTGTCGTATTTGAGCGATTCGTTCTGTGGTGTCTACCACAAGTTCTAGGCCAGTGATCTGACTATCCCCCACCTCTGCCCAACAAAGAGGTGACCGGCGTTTACGCCCGTACAATGCTTCAAACGGAGCAGCTTTAATGCTGGTGTGGTAGCTGTTGTTGTATGAAAATTCCACAAGTGACAGATGCTTTTCCCAGCCGTTGCCAAAGTCAATCACACATGCGCTAAGCATGTCTTCAAGGGTCTGGATGGTGCGTTCAGACTGCCCATCCGTTTACGGGTGATAAGCTGTGCTCATATCTAGCCGTGAGCCAAATGACTTGTGCATTGCTTGCCATAGTTCTGAGGTAAAACGTGCATCACGATCAGAGATAATAGAAGTGGGCACTCCGTGCCTCGACACAACTTCCTTAAGATATACGTCTGCTAGTGTGGAGAACTTATCCGTTTCCTTGATAGCCAAGAAATGAGCAGACTTTGTGAGTCGATCCACGATCACCCAAATAGTATCGTTACCACGTTGAGATCTAGGCATGCCAGTAACAAAATCCATGGAAATTTGCTCCCATTTCCATTGTGGTATTTCTGGTTGTTGGAGTAGGCCTGAAGGTTTCTGATATCCCGACTTGACTCTCGCACAAGTCAAGCACTTGCTAACGTATGCTGCTATGTGAGCTTTCATGCTAGGCCACCAGTACGTAGTTTTGATATCGTGGTACATCTTATCCGAACCCGGATGTACCAAGTAGCGAGACTTGTGTGCCTCATCCATCACAAGCTCTCGTAGGTTACCATAGAGCGGGACCCAGATGCGTCATGTTACGTAGTAAGCACCGTCTTCCTTTTGTTCCAATCGTTGCCTTGAGCCACGTAGGGCTTCAGCCCTGACGTTTTCTGGTTTCAATGCTTCTACCTGAGCATTTCGTATCTGGGAAGGAAGACTAGACTGTATAGTGAGTTGTAAAGCTCGTACGCGCTTGGGCGCAGTGTCCTTTCGACTAAGGGCGTCAGCCACAACATTGGCTTTGCCTGGGTGGTACCTGATCGAGCATTCGTAGTCATTTAGTAGCTCGACCCATCGTCGTTGTCGCCTGTTAAGTTCCTTCTGTTTGAAGATATGTTCGAGACTCCTATGATCTGTGTAGATGGCGCACTTGGTACCGTAAAGGTAGTGTCTCCATATCTTAAGTGCAAAAACAACCGCTCCCAGCTCTAGATCGTGTGTAGTGTAGTTCTTTTCATGAACTTTGAGTTGGCGTGAGGCGTAGGCTATGACTTTATCCCGCTGCATCAATACACAACCAAGACCCTGAATGGATGCGTTGCAGTAAACCACGAAGTCGTCTGTGCCCTATGGCAATGAAAGGATAGGTGCACTGCAAAGTCTATCCTTTAAGTGTTGAAACGCTAATTCCTGCTCGTTCCCCCATCGATAAACAACGCTTTTCTGTGTTAGTGAGGTGAGAGGCTGTGCAATCTTGGAAAAATCCTTAATGAACCTCCTGTAGTAACCTGCCAAGCCCAAGAATTGGCGAATTTCCGTTGGCGTATGAGGTGCAGGCCAGCTCTTGATCGACTCTACCTTGGATGGATCAACGTGAATCCCATCCTTGTTTACCACATGGCCTAGGAAATGGACTTCACGAAGCCAGAAGTCACATTTTGAAAACTTAGCGTACAGCTGTTCTGTTCGAAGGAGTTCCAAAATGAGTCGTAGATGTTGTTCGTGTTCCTCCTGACTCTTCAAATAAATCAGGATGTTGTCGATGAATACAACAACGAACTTGTCCAGGTAAGGTTTGCACACTCGATTCATGAGGTCCATGAAAACCGCAGGTGCGTTTGTCAGCCCAAAAGGCATGACTAAAAACTCATAATGTCCATAACGGGTTCTAAAAGCCGTTTTAGAGACGTCCTCTTCTCGGACTCTCAGCTGGTGATATCCTGATCTCAAATCAATCTTTGAATAGTAGCTCGACCCTTGCAGCTGGTCGAACAAGTCGTCAATGCGTGGAAGAGGATAGCGATTCTTCACAGTTACCTTGTTCAGTTCACGGTAGTCGATGCACATTCTGAACGTACCGTCTTTCTTCTTCACAAATAGCACTGGAGCTCCCCAGGGCGAAGAGCTAGGACGAATAAAACCCTTATCCAAGAGTTCTTGTAGTTGCGTAGATAGCTCTTTCAACTCTGATGGAGCTAAGCGATACGGTGCACGAGCTATGGGCGCTGCTCTAGGAGCTAGCTCGATTTGAAACTCGACTTGCCTATGAGGCGGAAGGCCAGGCAATTCCTCAGGGAATACCTCAGGATAGTCGCGTACAATTGGAAAATCTTCTATCTTCTTCTCTTTCTTCGAGGTGTCAGTAACTAGAGCCAGAATAGCAGTGTGACCCTTCCTCAAGCACTTCTGAGCCTTAAGGAAAGAGATGGTGCTTACAACAGCACCACTCTTGTCGCCACGAATCATGAGAGGTTCATCACCTGGGCGAGGAATACGGACAATCTTTTCGTTGTAAAGAATCTCTGCTTGGTGTTGAGATAACCAGTCCATCCCTATGACAACGTCGAAACTACCCAGAGTGATAGGAAGGAGGTCGATCGAGAAAGTGTGATCAACAAGAACAAGATTACAACTTTTGACTACGTGTGTGACCTCTATGCTTTTACCATTAGCTAACTCTACAGCGTTCTTGGGATTCAAAGGTGTTGGGGTACGCTTAAGCAGTTGACTAACTTTTTGGGACACATAACTAGTATCAGCACCCGAATCAAATAAGACAGTAACGTAAAAGTCGTTGAGAAGGAACTTACCCGTCACAACATTGGGATCATTCCTCGCTTTTCCCTGGCCAATTACGAACACACGAACCCTTGCACCGTTGCCATTGTTACCCCCATTGTTCCCGTTCCCCTGATTGTTGTGATTGTTGTTGTTGTTGTTGTTGTTAGGGTTCCTGTTCAGCTGGGGACAATCTCTCTTGAAATGGCCTTCAGCTCCACACTGAAAGCACCCTTTGTTATCTCGTTGTTGCTGTTGTTGATCTTGTGGAGCTAGTGGTTGTTGTCGCTGGTTCTGATTCACAGGTCGTAAGCTCCTACAATCCTTAGCTTCGTGACCCATCTTGAGACACCTTTGGCAACGAACCTTGTTGCACTGACCATTATGATGTTTGTTGCATCGGTTGCACTTTGGAAGATTCCCTCGATAACCACTTTGTCCTTGGCTACCAGAAGATTGCTGCCCAGGGCTCTTAAAATCTTCAGTTCTTCTCTGCTGTGACTGGGACTGAACAGAAGTTGAACCTCTGCTTGAAGCTCCATCCCATTTACGTTTGTTATCACTGGGAGTTTCAGAGGTAGCTGTAGCACTAATACGTTTTGGTAACCTGTTCTGCTCCACCGCCTGATCAGTGAGACGGTGAGCCAACTGAACAACCTGCTGGATGGTGGCGAGGTTTGCTGAAGTCACGTGACTTTGGATTTCTGGCACTAATCCCTTGAGAAAAAGTTCAATACGCTTAATCGGAGGGTCCACCATGGTAGGACACAGTAATGCAAGCTCATTCGATCTCTTCGTATACGCCTCAATTTCTGACCCCGTCATCTTGAGGTTGAAGAACTCGACTTCCAACTTATGAATGTCATCACGACTGCAGTATTCCTCCTTGGTCATCTCTTTAAAATTGTTCCATGGGGTAGCGTTAGCAGCAACCAACCCCAGCATTTGGACCTGAGCGTTCCACCATGTGAGGGCTAAACCCTCGAGAGTGCCGGTAGCATACTTCACCCTGCGTGCCTCAGGGAATTCGCACATTTCGAACACAGATTCTAGTTTCTCAAACCAGTGGAGGAGACCTACTGCTCCTCCAGTGCCACTAAAAGTAGTGGGTCGGCAGTCCATAAAAGTTTTAAAGGTGCACACAGGTGGCTGAGCATGTTGACCTGTTGTGGGTATAAGGAAGGACAAAGTTTAACACAAGGGTAGGTTCACGAGAGTAGGACCTAAAGATCCTAGAATGAGTTTAAACTGCAGGGTATACCTCCTGCTTGTGCGGCTGCAAGTGCCGCAACAACCTGTTCGTTAATCAGAGCCGTCAACTGGGCTTGTGTCATGTTAATGTGTCCAGACATGATCTTCATATCAAGAGAAACGTGTGTGAGAAGGGTTCGCGAAAGTGCGATGACAGGAGAGAGTAAGCACATACGTGTTCAAGCGACAGTAGTTATACTAAGCATATCATGAGCAAAGTTCTAAGATATCTAGCATGTAGGAAATAAAACGTAAACCATATCACCTAGAATGTCGAGCCTTGCACGTGGAGTGAAGCGTCGTTGTGGATCGTAGAGCACTGTACAGGTTATAGTCTGGTTTTAACAAAAACATTTTCCCTTATTAAAACCAAGTTCTCTATAACCAATGGCTCTGATACCAATCTGTCACACCCCCAAAATCCACACGCGGAGTATCACCGCTTGAAGGCGTGACTGACCAGGATCAAGCCACCAATCATATTAAACAAGCATGTAAGTAAACATAATTCAACCAACCAATATGAAAGGTGTTCAAAAACCAAAGCATATTTAAGTGTTTAGCGGAAGCATAAGTTGAAAACCCATAGCAAGTATTAAATATGAATTAAAGTAATGTTTAAAGCATGGCACACATCGCCATGTCCCACAACGACCGTTCCTCCATGTGCAAGCTCCATGGGTACCTAATGACCTGCAAGGCATGTAGAAATGAATCAACAACAAAGTTGAGCGAGTTCACAGTTGGTTGTTTGGTTAAAGTATTCATTTCGTAAATCGTATGTTCGTTTTGTAAACCATGTATCGTATTAATCCTTATCGCGGCCAGTCCAGGCATATGTGCGATGATTAGTGGGGGCTTCCCATGTGTTACAAGACCACGCGTATCGACTGCTACGAAAATGTAAGAGGTGCCCTAAGTCAATGTCTATCAGCATTGACCCTTTGCCCATAGTCCATTAGTACACGCCCGTCCGACTGGCACGGTGTGAGGTTTGTTAAACCTAATAGCGCTATTAACTAATGACCCGCTCGCCCTAGGCCTCGGCGATTAAGTCGATAATTGAGGGACCTCCTTTGATAGAGGTGATGGTCTTAAGATCGTGTACGTAGGCTTTACGTACGTGCCCTTCAATCCGAGGACAGTAGTAAGTATAACTGTACGTAGGTTTCACGTATGTGCCCTTCAACCGAGGACAGTAATTATTTGTTTAATAGTAATAGTGGTACGAGTAGTTATTCAATCCCATTCCCAACCCTTGGGAATCCCATGCCTTGGCTAGTGTGAACTCACCTTGGTTTGCTCGGCAGATACACAGAAATGTCAAGTCTAGCAGCTAGTGGTCAACCACGTCCTAACATGGTTACCATACAAGCCAGGTTTTGGTTTCAAGTAGTGCATACAAGTATCACATAGATAGCATATAAGAAACACCTACGGATCATGGCAACATGCAACATCACGTTCAACAGTTATAACATATTCAAGATTGGGCTCGCACAAGCTTAGTGGCCTTGTGCGAGTCATCCGTTGGAGCCCAATACTACCCGGCCCATTATCAAGAACCCAACAATACTATAAACATGAACACGGCCCTTATAATATATCTTGTTCGATTCTGTAATACACTCGGCCCAACAATTAGCGTAACAGTCCTAACATGTATCGGCCCAAATAGACACACAAGTCTTGTGCGATCCGATTGGGTTGTGCGACTAGGTTTGGGCTTTAAGGCCCAACAGTTAACAAACATTATCACTTTTGCGATCCAATAAGCCTTGTGCGACTGTGGGTGCCTTGTGCGACTGGACTCCTTGTGCGACTAGGAGTCTTGTGCGAATGGACTCCTTGTGTGACCAGGAGTCTTTTGCGACCAGTTTAATATTTCCGAAAATTATGTCAATCAGTTACAACATTCAATGATTTCCAAATTTATCTATTATCAATTAACAATTCCCAACTATTCTTTTCAACATCCAATCGATCAAACTGAACATATTCAAATAAATTCCCATGAACTCTAACATAATCATTATCATGAACAATAATCAAGACATTTAAGCATAATCATATAGGGATTTCAAACCATTATATAACACCTCATGATCGACTCTGCAACTAATCCGATTTCAGAAATCATGCAGCCTATTATCAATCATTCAGTTCTTAAAACAATAATTATGGAATCCGATTAGCATGAACATTCACCAATACACATATGTAAACCGATTACTTGCACAACAACAATCGATAATTTAAATCACAATCAATCACACGATATCCTTAGCTCATCATGAGATCAATCTGTAACACCTGTGTCATTTCAACCATCAAACAAAGACCAAACCAATGAAATATTGTATTTCATACTTGGGATTTGTAAAAAAAAATAATAATATGTGTATCATTTGCACATATCAACTCTTGTTCGATTTTAAGCTTTAAATCGCTTTCTGGAGGGTTATACGCGCTCTGATGCGTAAATATAACCAGTTTAATCCAACAAACACTCCGGAATAGTGAAATAGGCTTAACATACCTTAAATAACCTTTACATAACTTAGAAATAAGTTTTAAAGGCTTTGGTATGGCAAAAACAAGTTATATCGCTTACAGGGACTAAATATGACAAACTGCGAAAGTATGCCAATTTGAACTGTAACAGACATTCCGGAGCATGACCATAAGTTAAACATACCATAAATATCCTTCACATAGCTTAGAAACAGGCTTTGAGGTGTTCGGTGTGCTAAAATAAACTTTTGGGTCATTCAGGGACTAAAAGTGTCAAAAAGTGCACAAGTTTGCATTTTCGCGCATATCTTACGTTCTGGATGTATCTGGATATCCAAAAATTTATGTGAGCATGACTACATTATATTTTAGTGTTCGCCATAAGAAAAATCCATTCGTCGCGTCATTTGGTTCGTTTTTCGCGCTTATGCGCATTCCGTCGTAATTAAGCGAACATCGCGATCGTACGGCCAAACGAACCGACATCCTAGATATTTTTGAGCATGTTTTGAGTTCCCTATACTTTAACTTCATTTTAGAGCCTTGAAATGAGGTTAACGGGGTTCAAACGCATCGAAAATCGCTTAAACGAAGTGCAGGGACCATTTCTGCAAAATCTGCCAAAACAGGGGCCTAGCGTGACGCGAGGGTCCTTAGCGTCACGCGAGCCCCTATCTGGACCAGATTCAGTGTTTTTATCACAAGTTGCAGCCACTTAAATCCTTAACCACATGTTTTCACTTGCTTAGTCACTAGATAAGGATGGAATTAAGCTTCCATAACCTTGCAACAAGTGTACGGACTAGATCTTTTCCCCTTTTCCAAGAAACGATCCTAACGGCTCTACCTTTTCTATAAATACCCATCCACCCACAACCCCAAAACCCACAAATCTGATTAAGAAAGCTCTAAGTTGGAACCTTCGTTTCATACCTGAGCTATTTTGATCTGGGTTAGCTTTCGGGGACCCTTCGTAAGTATTCTTTCGTTCTTTTCCTTATT
Source organism: Helianthus tuberosus (assembly GCA_030545235.1). NCBI lineage: Eukaryota > Viridiplantae > Streptophyta > Magnoliopsida > Asterales > Asteraceae > Helianthus > Helianthus tuberosus. The sequence continues at coordinate 29,237 of JARYGA010026720.1, read as the reverse complement.
TTTGCTGCTTTTCGAGTCAGAAAGTCAAACTTTGTTTGACTTTCAGCGTTGACCAGTAATGGTCAATGCGAAGTTCGTTTGAACTTCGCAACGTGATTGTAATCACGATGGTCATAGTCCCTTGGGACTATGCCTACTGATTACCACGTTGTCTAGGGTCGTAGGGTAGGCGATCTAATAAATCGCCTATACCTTCGAACCCGACCCAGTTTGGTCGATCATTAGGATCCGACCAAATACATTAGGTGACCATAGTAGGTAGGGAATAACCTTCCGAGGTTATACCCTATGGTCACATCGTTTAAGTAGTTGTATGATAGGTAGTTTATATGCCTTAGGTAAATTACCAAAATACCCTTTTCATACATAATTGGTAATTTAGCATATGTAACCTAAACTTTTGTCACGTAACTGATTATGTAACATGTTTAGGCATATAATACTTGTCATAGGACTAGTTAGGCGGTCCAAACGCGTTTCACGCGAACGACGCGTTAAAGTAGCATAAGCTACCTAAACGGGTCGTAATGGGTCGTAGGCAGTTATGTTAGGTTTCATTTAGTATGTAGGCTTTGATAAACCATATCACACGAGTCTCCGCACTCGTTTGGTTTACAAACCCTAATACTACCCAGTCTTCCGATTTAGGTCCGGTTATTTAACATAGTTACCTATATTAGGTGCCGTTTGATTTCCGTGATCTCTAGCTTTGCTTGGTGGTTATCCTAGGACTTCTGAACAATCTCAAGTGAGTACATAGACCCCTCTTTTACTGTTTTCCAAACTGTTTTGGGGTGGAACACATGTGCCTACTTGTTACTTTCATGCTTTCATGTTTTCAATCATATACTTCCTATGTTCATTAGTACATTTATAGTACATGATTTCATTACAGTTTATGCTATGTATGCCCATTGAGTGCGTACTTAGTACATCGTTTTACATTACATTTTTATGCTATGTATGTCCATTGTGAGCATACTTAGTACAGTTGATTTCATCGCATGCTTATATTTTCTTGATTTCAAAGTATAATTGATTATACATGTTATTACTTATCATTTGACAAACTAAATGACTACCTATGGTTTAAACATTAATTTCTCAAAGAACATAAAATAAACTGTTGAATTGTACTTATTTTATGTTCACCAGACCGATTGTTAGTATGATATAGCGCTATAGGATTTGACACCCCATTCCTGTTGTCATGGAATGTCTGAAACCAATTTGTTGCTCCAACCAAATAGGGATTGCCTTTGTGGTATTTCTATAGTCTCAAAGGTGTATTTTGATGCACCAGGTCTGAATGAATTCTTAAATCACACTATTAAAGTATATTTTTATATACTCTCATGTGTGGTATTGTACAAACCAACATATATTTTGTTGAACATCCAAAGCATATTTTGATATGTTATTTACAAAACCAAAACATAGTTTAATATGTTATTTATCACATCCAAAGCATATTTTGATATGTTATTTACAAAACCAAAACATAGTTTAATATGTTACTTACAAATCCAAAGTATACTTTTGATATGCTACTATAAGGTTATTCGTTTAACTTTACATTACTTACAATACATAAACATTTCTACAATTGTTAAACATTACTTTGGTGGTTTGGTTTGATTAAGTGATTAAGTAACGATGCATGTGTAATATGATACAAACATGGTGGATACGCCGCTGGTACTTCCTATATATAAGTGTTTGTATGGTATTACATATTGTAGCGTTATTTGAATCATTTCAGTTTGAGACATAGAACATTTTATACAACTAACATACTTTTCACAAGACATTGATTTACAAACAACTTATCTTTTACAAACTCATTATATGGTTATTCATTTAACCATACATTATTTACATTTATTTATACATATCATCTGAACTTATCGTTTTTCAAATGATTTACAAGACAAAGCAAATTACAAGGTTCATGACTAAACATTTTTCTCAAACATAAGTCATGAATCTTATTTTCACAAAACCTATGTATCTCACAGACATTTTTATGCTGACGTACCTATTTTCACATGTGTTTTCAGGAGATGAAGCATAGGACTTATCAAGACATACTTAGGCGGACCTGTGCCTTAGTGACATTAAAAGATGCTAGACTAGTTAATTGTGTTGTACTTCTTTGTTTATTTAGACATTGTAACACTTTCAATCAATAAAACAAAACTTCAATTGCCATGGATTTGAGACAATTAATTCTGTTACAACACTCCCCGATGTTTCCGCCACGTTTTGTATGTTCCACGTGGTCGGGGTGTGACAGAAAAGTTGGTATCAGAGCCAATGGTTATAGGGAATTAGGTTATTAGTAATGCTTTGACCTAGTCTATAACTTTCTTAGGACCCTAACGCGAGTTTACTTGCGTTTAGTCATAAAACAATACTGTCACCTATCCTTAGGCGACGACCACAACTAGAACATAAATCTCAAAACCGCTTTGAAAACTAATCATCTGTTCTAGGATGATTTATTACAAGGTTTTGAACCCTCTGTTATAAGATTTTGAACCCCTTTGAATTTTCAAAATCTCGTCAAGGTTTTGGGTTTTAAATAATGTGAACACGTGCAAACTGGAAGGGTGAATGCCTGTATTCTGGGTTTTCTGTCTAGGCAAGCACTTCGTATACATCTCATCAGACGCGAGACCAGTTGTGCTTACCTGGGAATTCTTGGGATGAGTGTTCACTTATAGGCAAGCATGTCTTCGCGATACGTTATTTTAATCCATTTACTTTGATTAGTCATTGTGTGTCGTTTGTTGCTTTGTAGTAACAAACAAATGACCACTATCCTTGCTTCCATCAGATTTTTTTCATCTCATTCTTTCCGTCTAAATCTCTCACTCGTTTCCTTTCATGTTTCCTCTTTTAGAATGCCTCCTCGACGCGACAATCAGATGGCAAATGACGAACTGGCGGGAATCATCGCACAGCAAATGGCTATTGCCTTCCCAAATCTTTATGCTCAAATGATGCAAGCCATCAACAACAACAATGCTCCATGCAATTTTAAGAGTTTCAACTCGGCAAAACCGCTCAAGTTTAGTGGTTCTGAGGGAGCAACTGGGCTTCTTCAGTGGTTCGAGAGCATTGAGAATACCTTCCGTCATGTTCTGTGTCCTGAAAATCGTAAGGTTGAGTTTTCTTCAAGTGTGTTTCAGAAGAGGGCTCTCACATGGTAGAACGGAGTGATGAGAGACCGCGGTGCTGAGGTTGCATTAGCACAGACTTGGGCTGAGCTTAGGGCTCTTATGATGAAGGAGTTTTGCCCTCGTCATGAACTACGAGCTTTGGAGAGGGAGTTTGATGATTTGAAGCAAGACAGTGGTGAACATCGAGCCTATACTGACCGTTTTGAAGAATTGAGCCTGTTGTGTCCTGCTATGGTTACTCCTGTGGATAAGGCGATCGAGAAATATACTGATGGTCTTCCTGACCTAGTTCAGGATATTGTTACTGGCAGCAACCCTACTACTGTCAGACAAGCCATTGAACTGTCTGCCACCCTAACTGAATCCCACATCAGGAAGAAAAAGCTTTTTCGAAAAGGCGACCCAAGACCATCTGACAAGACTGCTCATGTGGAACCAAAGGAAGAAAATGCTGAGGTGTCCAAGAAGAAGAAGCGCAAAGCCTCTCAGAACTGCGCTGTAACTGCTCAAGACAAACAGGTTGCACCAAACCAACCAGCACAACCTCGCAAAAGGCAAAACTATGTTGGTACTGCACCTTTGTGCAACAAGTGCAACCGTCATCATCTAGCGCAAGAGCAGTGTCACAAATGTACCCACTGTGGGCGGTTGGGACATTTGATCAATGTTTGTCGTTATGCAAATCAAGCTGCTGCAAACCCTGCTGCTGTTCAAGCACGGTTCCCTCCGGGGTCATGTTATAATTGTGGTGACCTTACCCACTACAGGAACAATTGCCCAAGACTTGTTAACGCACCTCCAGCGCATGGACGAGTGTTCAACATCAATGGGGCAAACATGAACAATGATGCGGCAGTGAACAACTAGTGTTTTGTTATTTTTCCTTGGCTGTTATCTTATGATGTTTAAAGACAAGTCAGTTGTTATATAAATAAAAATTCGTCGTTTTTATTTTTGCAAAACTGATACAATTGTGTGAATGTTCGATACAACCTTATGATGTCAACCCAAATACAAACTACTCGTATGGTTCTGTCATTTTATGATCACTTGTGATCTCCCCAAGAACCTTAAACATTAGTTTCTTTTAAGAAACAAAGCCAAACTCTTATTGAAAATCCTTCTATCTTTATAGATGGATCATTGGAAATGATTAAAGTGCCAAATGAAATCCATGGATTGGATTCCTAGTGTGCTTTAATTATCTATACCTAAAGATAACAAATTAAAGAATCAAGTTAACTAATTTTGTGCTTATGTGTTTTCTTACATGTTAATGGTTGTATGTGATCCATCCAAATCCTCATAGAATCTTACATATCTAGTATAAGAGATTCTTAATAGGATATCCAAAGTTACTATCTTAAATCCTTAATGGACTTCTACGTGGTAGTCAAGTCCCTTGGGTTTTAAAGTACTATTCTCTAATTGGACCCTTGAGTGGTCTGGTTAAACAGATTGATTTTGAAAATCTGGTTAGAAATATCATGTGATGATATAATTGAAAAGATCCCTTAAGTGGTCTATTTAAGGAGATCGTACGACGGTCTAGTTAATAAGGTCATGTGTTGATCTAGTTGAAAAGACTGTTCGTTGATCTAATTGAAAAGATCCTTTGGTGGTCTAGTCAAGTCTCTTCATGTTTATTCAATTGACTTTTCTCTACGCATTATGAAATGAACTGTGCGGACTGTGCAAGGGATTACGTAATTATGGAGGCCTACATAATTATGCAATTCAGTGCACAGAAACCACAAGAAGTTTTGTCATGTGTTAAAACCTCTAGTGATAAGAATAATGATACGGGAGAAGTCTTGGACCTCGACCAATGTCATTTATTCTCACACTCCTCAATTCTGATATAAATCACACACCAAGTTTCCTATGATAAGTCTTCATAAGAAACGTTATTCTGTTGGTAGTTCAAAAATTCCATGTTTTACTATTACAAGGAATTCACTTTGAGGGTTAACAAATTCGCTAAGGATCCTAACAGGGCCCAGAGTTTTACTTAAGGGTTCAATGGATCTATTGGAAGGCGAAACCGTCACAGCTGTTTTCACAAGTTTCCTCTAGAATTAAATTTCGGGACGAAATTTCCTAAAGTAGGGGAGACTGTGACACCTGTGTCATTTCAACCATCAAACAAAGACCAAACCAATGAAATATTGTATTTCATACTTGGGATTTGTAAAAAAAAAAAAAAATATGTGTATCATTTGCATATATCAACTCTTGTTCGATTTTAAGCTTTAAATCGCTTTCTGGAGGGTTATACGCGCTCTGATGCGTAAATATAACCAGTTTAATCCAACAAACACTCCGGAATAGTGAAATAGGCTTAACATACCTTAAATAACCTTTACATAACTTAGAAATAAGTTTTAAAGGCTTTGGTATGGCAAAAACAAGTTATATCGCTTACAGGGACTAAATATGACAAACTGCGAAAGTATGCCAATTTGAACTGTAACAGACATTCCGGAGCATGACCATAAGTTAAACATACCATAAATATCCTTCACATAGCTTAGAAATAGGCTTTGAGGTGTTCGGTGTGCTAAAATAAACTTTTGGGTCATTCAGGGACTAAAAGTGTCAAAAAGTGCACAAGTTTGCATTTTCGCGCATATCTTACGTTCTGGATGTATCTGGATATCCAAAAATTTATGTGAGCATGACTACATTATATTTTAGTGTTCGCCATAAGAAAAATCCATTCGTCGCGTAATTTGGTTCGTTTTTCGCGCTTATGCGCATTCCGTCGTAATTAAGCGAACATCGCGATCGTACGGCCAAACGAACCGACATCCTAGATATTTTTGAGCATGTTTTGAGTTCCCTATACTTTAACTTCATTTTAGAGCCTTGAAATGAGGTTAACGGGGTTCAAACGCATCGAAAATCGCTTAAACGAAGTGCAGGGACCATTTCTGCAAAATCTGCCAAAACAGGGGCCTAGCGTGACGCGAGGGTCCTTAGCGTCACGCGAGCCCCTATCTGGACCAGATTCAGTGTTTTTATCACAAGTTGCAGCCACTTAAATCCTTAACCACATGTTTTCACTTGCTTAGTCACTAGATAAGGATGGAATTAAGCTTCCATAACCTTGCAACAAGTGTACGGACTAGATCTTTTCCCCTTTTCCAAGAAACGATCCTAACGGCTCTACCTTTTCTATAAATACCCATCCACCCACAACCCCAAAACCCACAAATCTGATTAAGAAAGCTCTAAGTTGGAACCTTCGTTTCATACCTGAGCTATTTTGATCTGGGTTAGCTTTCGGGGACCCTTCGTAAGTATTCTTTCGTTCTTTTCCTTATTTTTACTGCTTTTCGAGTCAGAAAGTCAAACTTTGTTTGACTTTCAGCGTTGACCAGTAATGGTAAATGCGAAGTTCGTTTGAACTTCGCAACGTGATTGTAATCACGATGGTCATAGTCCCTTGGGACTATGCCTACTGATTACCACGTTGTCTAGGGTCGTAGGGTAGGCGATCTAATAAATCGCCTATACCTTCGAACCCGACCCAGTTTGGTCGATCATTAGGATCCGACCAAATACATTAGGTGACCATAGTAGGTAGGGAATAACCTTCCGAGGTTATACCCTATGGTCGCATCGTTTAAGTAGTTGTATGATAGGTAGTTTATATGCCTTAGGTAAATTACCAAAATACCCTTTTTCATACATAATTGGTAATTTAGCATATGTAACCTAAACTTTTGTCACGTAACTGATTATGTAACATGTTTAGGCATATAATACTTGTCATAGGACTAGTTAGGCGGTCCAAACGCGTTTCACGCGAACGACGCGTTAAAGTAGCATAAGCTACCTAAACGGGTCGTAATGGGTCGTAGGCAGTTATGTTAGGTTTCATTTAGTATGTAGGCTTTGATAAACCATATCACACGAGTCTCCGCACTCGTTTGGTTTACAAACCCTAATACTACCCAGTCTTCCGATTTAGGTCCGGTTATTTAACATAGTTACCTATATTAGGTGCCGTTTGATTTCCGTGATCTCTAGCTTTGCTTGGTGGTTATCCTAGGACTTCTGAACAATCTCAAGTGAGTACATAGACCCCTCTTTTACTGTTTTCCAAACTGTTTTGGGGTGGAACACATGTGCCTACTTGTTACTTTCATGCTTTCCTGTTTTCAATCATATACTTCCTATGTTCATTAGTACATTTATAGTACATGATTTCATTACAGTTTATGCTATGTATGCCCATTGAGTGCGTACTTAGTACATCGTTTTACATTACATTTTTATGCTATGTATGTCCATTGTGAGCATACTTAGTACAGTTGATTTCATCGCATGCTTATATTTTCTTGATTTCAAAGTATAATTGATTATACATGTTATTACTTATCATTTGACAAACTAAATCTCACACCCCTAATTTCCACGTGTCACCGGTGGGCCCGGTGGGGAGTATAGTGACGTAGTTGGTATCATCATAGACAAACAACACAATATAATAATGCACAGCGGAAGCAAAAGATAGATTCATTTCAACTTTAAATAAAATGTAATAATAAATATCACGAGTAGTTGAAACGGATCCACAGGCGGATCGAAATAAAATAGGATAATTGTTCAACAGTTTATTTGTCGTCCAAGCTGCGTGACTTATTGTGGACGCTCTAGAAGCCTGCCAGCCTATTACGTGTAGTACCTGCACTTAATCTTTTTGGGAAAAATACGTCAGTTTACACTGGTAAATACAATTCAACTGACTCATTTTAAAAAGGTTGAAAATTGATTTAAATGCACAAGGCACAAAACATTTTAATTAACTTGGGCCAATTATTTAATATTATAATCATGTGAACGAATTACATGTTACTTGCGTTCAGTAGCCCGGATCTTGTCCGGGTTAAAGATCAATAGACACACCACATAAATGAGTTATACACTGACGGGTGTACGCCTACACCCCGTGCTCTGGTCGTGGCCATCTCGTAAGATGATGCCAAGGATATCCGGGACATGGTCATTAACCCCCCAAAGGCTTAAAGTAAGCAAGACTGTTTAAACGAGCCGAACAAACTATTCAAACTAAACACCCAAGGATGTAGGATTTGACGCTCGATCAAGCGGTATATTATATACCGTAACCCAAGCCCGTATAGGGAAAATAAGTCAAAGAGTATTTACCTGCGTATAGTATCAATCACAATCAAGAAAATGCAAGTATCTTTTACTGGTGCTCCTAATCTGGAACAAAGGTTTATAATAACCTATTAGATTTCTAACGGGTCTTTATTTAAGCCTAAGCCTAGATCGGTTAGTTTAAATGACGATACGGTTCACGCACGATTAAGCGAAGACCGGATGGAATGTGAATTTGACCCGACAAGTTTGAAGACTTGTATAATATGGGTTTGCTGAACACATTCTGGATTTTGAGACAAAAATGATAATGTTTGACCCGTTTCGGTCAATTCATGTAAACTAGTTACATAAACCGAACCGAACGCGAAAAGTGCGTTACGGGCGACCATGGGAGTCATATGCAAGTTCCCTGAGATAATATGCTTTAAATATGATATAATATCAGCAAGTTATGTTCTATTATGCCCCGAATGGATTTAAACTCAATTTACGCCTCATAAGGGCATTTTGGTCATTTAAAAGATTATAAAAGAGTCAATTTGGAAATCTGAGTTACGGGTCTGAATTATACAGTAAATATACTTAATTTGTCATGTTATAACAGTAGGGTATGACCCGTAGACAAAACTTATCATTTAAAATCAAACTATGCACCGTAGGGGTATTTTAGTAATTTCACAAGGGCTAAAAAAACGTCAAAACTGGAAATCTGAGTTCAAAATCTTATACTTACTGTTATTATATGAAAATATGCTAAATACATCAGTAGGTATGAGTCTTATATGTTTAATATGAGTATAACGCTTACAATGCGTTAAAAACGCTAAAAATGCGATTTAGAGCCGTTTCCGGGTTTTTAAAAGAAGGCTGAGATTTTTATATTTCCAGAATGCCCAAAATAATTTATTTAACAAATAAAATCAGTAGAAAAAGGTTTGGGGTCAAAAGAATGTATAAAACTCATTTTATGGCTTAAACGGTCAAAACCGGCATTAACCGAATCGACTTAGCGACGTATGATCCGATCAGCCAAAAATTAAATAAAAATCTTCAAAAATCCCAGAATATTATATAACATCAGTGGGTAAAAATTTTTATATCGAAAAGTGGCCTGAAATAGGTTATACGCTAAATGCGCCGTTTATTTAACATAAAGATATAGTTTTACGCTATCGGCCATAACTCAAAATCTGGACCACCAACTGATCTCAAATTTTCGGTGCAAGTTTATAAATTAATAATAAAGATTTCTACTCTTTCACTTTTCCAAAAATCACGTTTTATATCAAAAAGGGCAAAATAGTCAACTTTTAAGCATAATCGGAAACACGCATATGAATCGATTAAGCATAGACTCAAGATGTAAAAATTCCAGAAAGTTATACATAAATAAAAATGGTCAAAAATACACTCCAATACAGATCTCAAACATGCATGCACGGATCCGAATCGATAGTCTACGAAAAAGTCGTTTTATAAGACTTTCGGTTCCGATCCGAGTTTATACTAAAGATTGTCGAGTTGATTATGAAAAAAAAACATTCTTATATTCATTATAAGTTATTTTTGATGATCAAACTGATTGCATGTCATCTACATTACCATTTATGCTATATTTCGCAAAAACGATTTCTGTTGACTTTTTAAGAACATCTTTGACTCGACAAATAGCATGCTTAGAGTGGGAATCAGAGAATACCCTTTGGAGGGTTTGTTTCCCACATAAATACCAACATATCAGTGGTTTCAATTGAGAAATGACAGAGCCAAACTCGTTTAATCGAAAAGTCAAACTATATGAACAACGGTTTGACTTTTAACTAATAATCAAAGCAAGAACGAATTATAAACTGATATGGAAGCTTACAAAGGTCCTAATGAAGCTTAGTTAACACTTAGAGGCTGCCTTGTCGTTCAGAAATGCTCCAGAAGTTGCCTTGAGAGTTTTGCAAGTTGTGGGTGTTCTTGATCACAATGCAAGTGCCTCAAAAATGAGAGCTTTTGATCTAATTTATGGTGAATTCAGATGTTACAAGAGTGCAACAGGTGTCCCAACATGCATGAGGGCTGATTGGTGAGTTTTAGAGGTGATACCAGCTGTCAAGCACTCAAAATTCGGACCCAAACAGCAGCTGATCGCAATTCTGCACCTGGGGCTGCCAAACTTTAATTAAAAATGGCAGCTTTGGTCCCTGTCTTTGCACGCGAGGTTTCGGCTATTTATTTTGACTCGTAAACCCCCAAACTTGGTTTTTAAGAACCTTGGGACATTTACCAACATGGTAATGTCCTCGGATAACTTTGCGCTCACCCGAAAAGCCATGAAATTCGACGTTGACGCTTTTAGCCCCTCAAGTACGGTTTTGGCCATAACTTTCTCATACGATAACGAAACTTCATGAAATTTTTACCACATATTCTAGTGAGTATATTCTAGCATTACAAAGCTTTGGGGCTGCCAAAAGTTCACTCAGAGGTATAAATTCAACATGTTGACACTTTTAGTCCCTATAGTTTGTAATTCCTCACTTTCGTGCATTTTCCGCTTCGTATGATCCATGATCCATCCGTTTAAGGTTATAAACATTATGTAGGTTTATTATAGAGTCTATTTATCCATTGTTGACACTTTGGACCCTTACGTTCCATAGTTTTCACTGTTTGTCAACTTTAGTCCCTCTAAAGTATGTTTTTACATATTCAAGGCCCATGACACGTGTCAATACATTATTGGACGTAAATTTCCGAGGTGTTACACTAAATGACTACCTATGGTTTAAACATTAATTTCTCAAAGAACATAAAATAAACTGTTGAATTGTACTTATTTTATGTTCACCAGACCGATTGTTAGTATGATATAGCGCTATAGGATTTGACACCCCATTCCTGTTGTCATGGAATGTCTGAAACCAATTTGTTGCTCCAACCAAATAGGGATTGCCTTTGTGGTATTTCTATAGTCTCAAAGGTGTATTTTGATGCACCAGGTCTGAATGAATTCTTAAATCACACTATTAAAGTATATTTTTATATACTCTCATGTGTGGTATTGTACAAACCAACATATATTTTGTTGAACATCCAAAGCATATTTTGATATGTTATTTACAAAACCAAAACATAGTTTAATATGTTATTTATCACATCCAAAGCATATTTTGATATGTTATTTACAAAACCAAAACATAGTTTAATATGTTACTTACAAATCCAAAGTATACTTTTGATATGCTACTATAAGGTTATTCGTTTAACTTTACATTACTTACAATACATAAACATTTCTACAATTGTTAAACATTACTTTGGTGGTTTGGTTTGATTAAGTGATTAAGTAACGATGCATGTGTAATATGATACAAACATGGTGGATACGCCGCTGGTACTTCCTATATATAAGTGTTTGTATGGTATTACATATTGTAGCGTTATTTGAATCATTTCAGTTTGAGACATAGAACATTTTATACAACTAACATACTTTTCACAAGACATTGATTTACAAACAACTTATCTTTTACAAACTCATTATATGGTTATTCATTTAACCATACATTATTTACATTTATTTATACATATCATCTGAACTTATCGTTTTTCAAATGATTTACAAGACAAAGCAAATTACAAGGTTCATGACTAAACATTTTTCTCAAACATAAGTCATGAATCTTATTTTCACAAAACCTATGTATCTCACAGGCATTTTTATGCTGACGTACCTATTTTCACATGTGTTTTCAGGAGATGAAGCATAGGACTTATCAAGACATACTTAGGCGGACCTGTGCCTTAGTGACATTAAAAGATGCTAGACTAGTTAATTGTGTTGTACTTCTTTGTTTATTTAGACATTGTAACACTTTCAATCAATAAAACAAAACTTCAATTGCCATGGATTTGAGACAATTAATTCTGTTACAACACTCCCCGATGTTTCCGCCACGTTTTGTATGTTCCACGTGGTCGGGGTGTGACACAATCCGAAACAAGACATGATATCCGATTAATATTATCATACATATCCGATTCACAAGAATCATCATCATTCGTACACACTATATCATGTAACAATAACATCATAGAACACACATCATAGAACACTAACCGGTTTGAGAGGAGGATAGAATAGATGATTGATCCGAAGAAGAAAAGATCTTCGATGATGAGGGAATGTGTGTGGCTGCCTTCGAGTTCGCGCGCGCGAGAGAGAGAGAGAGAGAGAGAGAGAAAGAGCACTAGGGTTTGTAGATTTGTTTGTTTTGGTAAAGTGTGAGATGGGTACTAGCACCCCATGTGTTAATCGACTAAAGGGGATGGGCCGTACCCTCACTTGGGCTGCCCATTGGTCCGAATACAAGTTGTGTAGCCTGAATGGCTTGTGCGGTCGGGTGTGTGTTGTGCGTTTACATCATACATACATTCACATAAACACATAATCATGACGTTCAATTAATTCAACCAAATTCATATAGTCACAAACATTACATTAAGGTACAAAGATAGGTTTGGAAATACAAGTTTTCTCATGATATCTGATTGTACTCTTGGGAATACATAATATTGGCCCTTTAGGGCTTTAATGACGATAAACTATACACACAAACTTGTGCATTAAAACGGGTTGAAAGTGTCAATATGTTAATTCTTACCTCTGAGTGACCTTTTAACGAACCCGAAGCATCGTGATGTTGGTTAATACTCACGGGAATGCCAAATATGGGTAACATAGGGCTTTGGCACGATAAAACAATAATACGCGCAAGTATGCGCGTTAAAGGGGCCAAAAGCGTCAACACCTAAAACTACACCTTTAAGTGTGACACTTGTACTCCGTAAACACTGCACGATGTAGTACAATATATTTTATCAAAGAAACAATGTATTTTTGGTCTCAATGTTTTCTTTTTATGTTTGACAATTTCACGTTTTGATTTTAAGTCCAATTTCAAGCTTTAAATCGCTTTTTGGAAAGTTCTACGTGAACTGATACGTAAACGTAATCAGTTTAATGCGACAAACACTCTAAAATAGTGACATAGGCTTAACATACCTTAAATAACTTTTATATAACTTAGAAATAAGTTTTGAAGGCTTTGGTGTGTCAAAAACAAGTTTATTCGATCGTAGGGACTATTTGCGTCAAACTGTGAAAGTATTCTGATTCGTACAATAACGAACATTCTGGAACATGATCATAAGTTAAACATGTCCTAAATATCCTTTACATAGCTTAGAAATAGGCTTTGAGGTGTTTGGTGCGCAAAAATAAACTTATTTGATCAACAGGGACTAAAAGCATCAAAAAGTGCATAAGTTTGCATTTTCGCGCATATCTTACATTCTGAACATATCCGGACATCCAAAAATTTTTGTAATTATTAAAATATTTTATTTTAGTGATTGGAATGCAAAAATTCCATTCGTCGTGTAATTTGGATCGTTTTTCGCATCCGTTCGTGTTTCGTCGTAATTAACCGAACAACGAGACCGTACGACCAAACGAACCGACATCCAAGATGTTTTCAAGCATATTTCATGCCCCCTATGCTTTAACTTCATTGTTGAGCCATGAAAATGGGTTAACGGGGCTTAAATGCGTCGAAAATGGCTTAAACGAGCTGTAGGGACCATTTCTGCCATTTTTCAAAAGTTTCTGGAACTGGGCTGTGGTGGCGTCGCGTGACGGGAAACCCCCTTAGCTGTTGCGGTGCGCGACGGCCCTTCCTGGGCAGAATCTCCATTTTTAGCAACCAACTTGATTTCTAGGGTCTTTTGTGCAACATTTGCAATACCTTGAGCTGGTTTTGGACTCCCCTAGTATACTAAATCAGTGCGTAACACATGGAGGGCCAAGATCGAAGCTCAAAACCCGAGAAACGATCCTAACGGTTCTTAACTTTCTATAAATACCCACTTGCTTCATTTGCTTTCTTCACACCATTTGATCTTAATTCTTCTCTAAGTTGAAGCTCTCACTTGTGAAACTTCATACCTGAGAATTTTGAGTTCAAATCTTCCTTGTTTGGACCTTTTGTAAGCTTCTTTCATGCTTTTATGCTTTTCAAGCATGAAAGTCAAATAGTGTTTGACTTTCTGCTTTGACCATGAATTGGTCAACACAAAGTCCGTTTGAACTTTGCAACGTGAGCGTAATCACGATGGTTATAGTCCCTTGTGACAATACCTACTGATTACCACATTGATTAGTCAAAGTGACGAGTCAAAGTTTTGGTCAAAGTACGTGTTTATGCGTATTTTGCAACGAAAACACTTTGTTTTGATATCAAACCTGTTTTCTAACTTAGTTAAACATGTTTTAACATGTTTAACTCGTCACTTTTAGTCTAGTGCTTGTTTAGGGTCGTAAGTCAAGCGGTCTAAACCACCGCTTAGACTTTCGAACCCGACCCGTTTGGTCGATCATTAGGATCTGACCAAGCATATATTGTGACCATAGTTATATAGGGAATAACCTTCCGAGGTTATACCTTATGGTCACTTCGTTTAGTTAGTTGTATGATAGGTAGTTTATATGCCTTAGGAAAATGACCAAAATGCCCTTTTGTGCATAATTTCATTTTAAGCATATGTAATACATGTTTTGACATCTAAACTGATTATATAACATAATTTGATATGTTAAGGCATATAATACTTGTCATAGGGCTAGTTAGGTGTCTCGGACGCGCATTCGCGCGAACGACGCGTTAAAGTAGCGTAGACTACCTTAACGGGTCGTAATGGGTCATAAGCACTTAGGATATGTTCCAATTTAGAATGTAGGCTTTGTTAAACCATATCACATGAGTTCCAATACTCATTTTGTTTATGAGACCTCATTCTACCCGATCTTCCGATTTAGGTGTCGATTCACTAACATAGTTTCCGTTACACTAGGAACCACTTCGGCACTTGAACTTTTGATCCTTTGAGCTTTGTTATATCATTTGAACAAGACCTACACGCAATCCCAGACGAGTACATAGTTCCCCTCTTTTACCATTTTCAAATGTTTTGGGGTGATTCATATATGTAACCAATTTGTTTTCCAAATATATGGCATGTATGTGATTACTAAGTGCTTTTATGTGTATTATACCGATTATGCAAATACAAATGTTTATCTAAATCCTTAAAAGATCTACCTATATTCATAGTTAGATTCTTAAAGGATATTTGAAGTACAGTCTTAGATCTTCCTATCTTCATAGTGAGATTTCTAAGAAATACTTTACAGGACGACAGTTATGGTTGATGTGTAGATTGTTGGTGATTTAGATAACGAAACTAGATAATACAATAAGCACATGGTGGATACGCCGCTGGTACTTCCTATATATAAGTGTGCTTATTGCATTATCGTTCGTGGCGTTATCCCGGATCACCATTAGGAGTTAGGATTTATTTGATTCAATGATTCAATGTAACAGAACCCAAAATCCTTATAGCATCTATCTATCTTCATAGATTGATTCTTGTAGGAGGTTTAAAGTACCAATATTGGAGTCCTTGATTGGATTCATTGTGTACTTTAATGCGTATGTAAGTAGACAATGTAACAGAAACCGGATCCTTATAGCATTTATCTATCTTTATAGATTGATTCTTGTAGGATGTTTAAAGTACCAATATTGGAGTCCTTGATTGGATTCATTGTGTGCTTTAATGCGTGTTTACAAGCTGATTGACAGATTAACAATTTATGTGTTTATGTGGTAGTTGTGATTTAGATAACGAAACAGGTGTAATAAAATAAGAACATGGTGGATACGCCGTTGGTACTTCCTATATATAAGTGTCCTTATTTTATTACTCTTGTAGCGTTATCCGAATCACTTTAGGATTTTGTGCACAATTGATCCAATGTTTGTTTATCCAAATCCCTGAAGAATCTCCCATATCTTTATATGATAGATTCTTTGAAGGATGTCTAAAGTATTGTTATAAATCATTGACTTGATTTATATAATACTCACACAAGTTTTAATTAATTTCAAAACTGTTATTATTAATCCTTGATTGGTTTTCTAATAATACATTAATGATTTCCATAAGGTTATAATGTGCAATTTCAAATGGCATAAAAATTACTTAGTAATAATCATATTGCCATATACAATACTTTTTGTCACGAGTTTTCACAATCAAGATTATGTATTGCAAATACTAAACTTTTGCCATTCTTTGGCTTCAAGATTTATTTTCAATCGACAACTCTTGTAGTTGTCAAAGTATTGCAATATCAAACTTTTACCATTTATTTGGTTAACAAAACATATGTATTCGCTGACATTTTTATGCTGACTATTTTTCACATATGTTTCAGGTTTTCAACTATTCAAGCATGCAACGCATAGGATTGCATTCGGGCCTTAGACTTCTAAATCAAAAGACAATTACATGTATTCTTTGTTTGTAAAACGATGTTAATAATATAGAAACAATTTAGTACCAGTAGTTGTGAGCAATTTGTAACGTGACTCCCCGATATTTCCGCCGCGTGTTGTTGTATTACGCGATTGGGGTGTTACAGATTGGTATCAGAGCACTGGTTATAGGGAATTAGGTTATTAGCATGCCTTAAACCTAGTCTATAACCTTCATAGGACCCAAACATGAGTAGACTTAGGAACTCCTTCCTAAATCCTCATCCTTATTCGTGCCACAACTACTTTATGATTTACAAATCATCTAGCCCTAGATGATTTATCCTAAACCTTAGGCTACATGCCTTAAGGTGTTCCTTAAAATGTTTTCTCAAACGTTTTCATCAAAATATTTCACATCATGTTTTATCTCAAACGATTTGTATCAAAAGATTTCTTAAATGTTTTCCTCAAACGTTTTTTGTTGAAATCTTGGGTTTTAATAATGTGAACACATGCAATCTGGAAGAGTGGATGCCTGTACCCCGAGTTTTCTGTCTAAGGCTAGAGTGTTCGTACAAATCCACATAATCGGTCCAGTCACTCTTACCTAGGAATTCTTAGGGTGAGTGTCCACTTATAGGCTAAAGCATGTCTTCATGAAACATTATAAAAACCCTATCCATCTTGACTATGCCAAATGATTTCTAAACGACCTTTGTAACGCTACTAATTTATATTACCCTCGGTAATATGTATGCTATTCACGACAATCGAAAACAACTTTCCTTTCCCAATACTATTTCATCATATTACCTTCGGCGATATGTTTGATTCGAGACAATTGAAGTGAATTTCATTTTATATCACGACACTATGAGATCCAATTTCATTTTCGAAACACTACCTTTGCCTTTCAAAATTTCAAATTTTTACCATTTGGATGAGAATTTTCAAAATTTCAAACACAAAATTTATTTATTTTAAAAATTGAATTTAAAACATTTTATCTTAAAAACAATAAATTTTTAAACAGTAAAAAAAATTATAACACAAACCATTAACTTGGTTTGTATTCTCTCATCCAAAAATATTACGAAAGTTTATTTTTCAAACAACTCTTGTCTCAAAACAAAATCCACAACACTGTATATTCTAAGTACAAGAACGAGACCTATGAACGAGATTTTACTAGATCAAAGTTTTCACAATACATTGGTACTACAAACTCATAACAAATTGATGGATCTAACTTGTTTGAATTTCACTATAGCTATACTTTCAAGATGCCTCCTAGACGCGATCAAACTGAGAATGCTGCTCTCCCAGCCACAATCGTTCAGCAGATGACTACTGTGATTCCAAACCTCATTACTCAGATAAACCAGGAAAATAACAATAACAATAACAATAATAACAATGCTCAATGTGACTTCAAAATGTTCAATTCAGCTAAGCCTTCGAAATTTTCTGGGTCTGAAGGAGCAATTGCGCTCCTACAATGGTTTGAAAGTATAGAAAGCACATTCCGCCATGTTCAGTGTCCCAAAGAACGCAAGGTAGACTTCGCCTCGAGTGTCTTTCAAAGGAGAGCACTCACTAGGTGGAACGGTATTATGAGAGATCGAGGTGCCGATGTGGCAATGGCACTAACGTGGAAAGAATTTATGGATCTTATTATGTAGCATAACCCTATAAGGTTATCTTACATAATCGTATTAGAAATCTGAATTTTATGCAAGTTCCGTTAATATGCCGTACTTTGACAATTTTGCCCATTTTGAAAAAATAAGGTGTTAGACACCAATAAGCTTTCAGACAACTTAGGTACTGATATGTTAACATGTTTAACATATTTCGATGTTATGAACCTGATCATAAACTGAGTTTATTCATCATGTCGTAATTTATGCCTTAAATCGATCAAAGTGCCCTTTAAGCGCATAAATCGGTTTTAAGCATAATTTTTCATAACAAACTCATTGCCTACTGATATAATATCATAATTAGGATAATTTGGGATGTCCATTCAGTTTACAAACTGAGATTACGCATATGTTCTTGAGTTATGTCATTAAATGACGATAATGCCCTTTTTGCACCTAAAATGATTTAAAAGTATAATTTTCATACAAAACCTTTTTAAATACTGATATGTTATATTAATTAACATATTTTGGTCATATAAACCTGATCATAACATCAGTTTTCTTAAAGTTCGCAAATATCGTCATTTAACGACTTTAACGCCATTTCGGAGCGTAGTATGGTTTTAAACCGTAACTACCAATCAAGACTTGTTACCTACTGACTTTATAAATTATTTTTAAATATTTTTATAGTAGGTATATAATATAAACTCAGATTCCCATATTATCCTTCGAAACTATGTGTGAAGTTACCAAAATGCCCCTATGGAGCATAAATTAGTTTTAAATTATAAAACACACATACATTTGATATAATACTAATATTATATCATAAATAAAGTTTTTTCAACAGAATGGTCAGGGTCATAACATTAGATTGTACACGAGATGTCACACCCCGACCACGTAAAACAACAAATCATGGTGGAAACGTCGGGGAGTGTCGTAACAGAATCATTGTTTCACAACCATGGATCAAATAGTTTCATTTTATTGAATTATTGAACTCATGGTTATATTACAAATCAGATAAATACAAATATTATCTTTCAAGTTTTAAAGTCGCTAAGGCATGAGTCCATCCTATGTATAGCATGTATCAACAATCATCACATAGCAGCACCTGAAACATATGTAAAAATAGGTACGTCAGCATAAAAATGCCTGTGAGATACATAAGTTTTATTTAAATAGGATTCATGACTTGTAAGTTTAAAGAAAAATGTTTAACAAAAAAAGTCATGAACTTCAAATTATTTTCTTTTATACATCATACAAACAGTGATAAGAAAACAGATGATATAAAAGAATAATGCATGATTAAATAAATAATCAAGTAAAATGAGTTTGTATAAAATACGTTGTTTGTAAAACAATGTTTTGATGAAAAGGTTTGTAGTATATATAAAAATATACCTTGGTTTTAAGACAGTTGGATAAGTATAATATTAAAATATATTTTAGTTCCAAATAGATAAACAGATAGTATATCAAATATACTTTGGTTGTTAAAATAATAGTTTTCGGTAGTATATCATAAGTATACTTTGGTTTTGTAAATAACATATCAAACTATGCTTTGGTTTTGTAAATAACATATCAACTATGTTTTGGTTTTGAAAATAACATATTAACTATGTTTTGGTTTGAAAATAACATATTAACTATGCTTTAGTAAATAACAAAATATGTGTTGGTTTGTACATAGTATATATCAAATTATACTTTGGTAAACAATATCACATATGGGAGCATATCAAACTATACTTTGGAAGTATATCAAAATATACAAAAGAAAATGTGATTTAGTATTCATTCAAACCTTAGTGTATAAATTTGGATAAACTACACCTTAGAGACTATAGAAATACCACGAAGGCAACTTCTATTTGGATAAATTTGGTTTCTGACATTCCATACAACAGGAATGGGGTGTCTAGTCCTATAGCGCTATATCATACTACCAATCGGCTTGGTGAATGTATTAAAATAAGTACAACCCAACAATTAATTTTATAATCTTTGAGAAATTAATGTTTAAACAATAGATAATTAATCAATTTGTCAAAGGATAAGTACTAGCAAGTATAATCAATTTATACTTTGAAATCATGAAAATAACAATTAGGTACATATGTTTCACCCCATAACATTTGAAAACAATAAAAGAGGGGACTATGTACTCACATGAGGATGCTTGGAAGTCTTGAATAACAACCAAGCAAAGCTAGAGGGATCACGGAATCGAACTGCTCCTATTACGGGTAACTATGTTAATAAACCGGACCTAAATCGGAAGATCGGATAGGATGAGGTTTTGTAAACCAAATGAGTGTTGGAACCCATGTGATATGGCTTAACAAAGCCTACATACTAAATCGAAACCTATCCTAAGTGCTTACGACCCATTACGACCCGTTTAGGTGGCTAACGCTACTTTAACGCGTCGTTCGCGTAAAACGCGTTCGAAACGCCTATCTAGTCCTATGACAAGTATTATATGCCTAAATATGTTGCATAATCAGTTAAGTGACAAAAGTTTAAGTTACATATGCTTAATTACTAATTAGGCATGAAAAGGGTATTTTGGTCATTTACCTAAGGCATATAAACTACCTATCATACAACTAACTACACGAAGTGACCATCAGGTATAACCTCGGAAGGTTATTCCCTATACAACTATGGTCGCTAAACATGTTTGATCGGATCCTAATGATTGACCAAATGGGTCGGGTTCGAAAGTCTAAGCGATTGTTCGCTTATCTTACGACCCTATATAAGCACTAAACTAAAAGTGACGAGTTAAACATGTTAAAACATGTTTAACGAAGTTAGAAAACAAGTTTGATATCAAAACAAATGGTTTTGATACCCAAGAATAGTTTAGTTGCAAAATACGCATGAATACGTATTTTGACGAAACTATGACTCGTCACTATTCCTAATCAACGTGGTAATCAGTAGGTAAAGTCACAAGGGACTATGACCATCGTGATTACGCTTACGTTGCGAAGTTCAAATGAACTTCGTGTTGACCATTGACTGGTCAAAGTATAAAGTCAAACACGGTTTGACTTTTACGCTTAAAAACGCATAAAAGAACGAAAGAAGCTTACAAAAGGTCCAAGCGATGAGGATTTTGATCTAGATTTCTCAAGTATGAAGTAAAGAAACTTCAACTTAGAGAAATGGCCAGATCAAATGTGAGCTTGGATTGAAAAACTTGGGGGTATTTATAGATTTCATTGAACCGTTAGGATCGTTTCTTGAAATCCGAGCTTCAATCTTGTTCATACATGTGTGCCCATGGTTTTAACATACTAGGGGCATCCAAAACCAGTCCATAGAATAGAAGAAACCATGTGCAAAACAATGGGAGCAGCTGGGTTTTATAAAAATGAAGTCTGCTGATCTGGGAAGGGCTTACGGACGGTAACCATACCCATACCCATACGGTCCGTAAGGACCTTGGTTGCTGGCAGGAAGTTTGCAAAATTGGCAGAACAGGCCCCTGCATCTCCAAACTTGATTTTTGATGCGTTTTGGCACTTCTAACACCCGTCAAACCTATTTTTAAGCTCCATAAAGATGTTAAAACATAGGGAACTTGAAATGTGCTCAGAAAAGATACGGATGTTGGTTCGTTTGGCCGTGCGGTTGCGTTGTTCGGTTTAAATACGACGGAAATCGTAATGGACGCGAAAACAATCCAAATTGCGAAACGAATGAAGTTTTATTATGCCAATCACTAAAATAAAATATTTCAATGATTACATAAATTTTGGATGTCCGGATATATTCAGAATGTAAGATATGTGCGAAAATGCAAACTTGTGCACTTTTTGACGGTTTTAGTCCCTATTTATCAAATAAGTTTATTTTTGTGCACCAAACACCTCAAAGCCTATTTCTAAGCTATGTAAAGACTATTTAGGGCATCTTTAACTTATGATCATGTTCCGGAATGTTCGTTACAGTACGAATCGGCATACTTTCGCAGTTTGTCAAAATTAGTCCTTGTAAGCGAATAAACTTGATTTCAAAACACGAAACCTTCCAAATCTTATTTCTAAGTTATGTAAAGGTTATTTAAGGTATGTTAAGCCTATCTCACTATTCCGGAGTGTTTTTCGCGTTTAACTTATTACGTTTACGCATCAGTTCGCGTATAACCTCCCAAAAAGCGGTTTAGAGCTCGAAATCGAACAAGAATTGATATGTGCAAATGATACACATATTTATAAAAATTACAAGTATGAAATACAATATTTCACTGGTTTGGTATTTGTATGATGGTTGAAGTGATACAGGTGTCACACGAGATCCTTTTATACATCATAAAATGCCCAAAACGCCCTTATGAGGCATAGTTTGATTTTAAAACCTTAACGGGCATACAAGTTGACATGCTACTGATATTATAACTTGTTTAAAGTATATTGGCATGTGGAACCTATTCATGACTCATCCGGTTACTCGTTATCGCTTATACGCGTACGGTTAGGCTTACGTAACTAGTTTACGTAAGTTTGCCGAAACGGATTTAACCTTATCATTTTTACTTCAAAATCCAGAATGTATTTAGTTTACCCATATTATACAAGTCTTCATACTTGTTGGGTCTAAATTACATTCTATTCTGGTCATCGCTTAATCTAGCATATCATACCGTTTTTAATACTTTAAGCTAGCCGGTTTAAGTCTATGACTTAAATAAGACCCGTTAGCATTCTAATTGGTTATTTGTACCATCATTCCAGACTAGAGCCTTCCGGTAAATTGTACCTATGCTTAATTAATTGAATACGGCTGAGTTATTATAAATCTTGCATTTAAAACAGGAGCTAGCTCAGGTAAATACTCTTATCCTATTTTCCCCTATACAGGCTTGGGATACGGTAAAATATTTACCGCATGGTCGGGTATGGGATTCAAAGACTAATAAGTCGGCAAATTCAAATAACTCGTTTAAATCGTATTGCTTGACTAAAACATTGGGGGTTAATGCGACCATGTCCTGGATATCCTTGACTCATTAATTGCAAATGGCCACGACCTAAGCACGGGGTGTAGGCATACACCCGACAGATGCAATATGGTTTATTAAATAATTTTATACCCAATATGGGTTTCCCAATAAGGGAATAAGTGGTGTGTCGGTTAATCATGAACCGGCATAGTACCGGGCCCCGTATGTAGAGCAACTTAAGTAAAACTGATAACATGAGATGTAGTTTGTCCCAAGTATAAAAGATTTTCATGCCTTGTGCACGTAAACCAATTTATGAAACATTTTTCAAATATGTCGGTTGATTGTATTTACCAGTGAAAACTGGCGTATTTTCAAAAGTCTAAGTGACAGGTACAGATACGTAAATAGGCTGGAAGCTGCTCGGGGTTGTTAGACGAGGAACTTGCAACTCCTTTGCATAAGCCATTAGTCTAATAAACTTCTTTTGTTTTAATGATCCGCCTATGGATTATTACAAGCTTGTCTGTACCTAATACTTTGATATTTTTCAGACATTTGTGTTTGTAATAACATTTTATATTCCAAGACTTCCGCTGTGCTATTCTGTGTATGTTTGACCATGACGATACTAATCTTACGTCACGATACTCCCCACCAGGCCCACCGGGCTGAGCTGTAAATATCGGGGTGTGACAGGTTGGTATCAGAGCCAATGTTTGAGTGAATTAAACACTAGCCTTTAGTGTTTAATCTCAAATGACACAGTAGCATATTCGTTAGACCTTCTGAGTCTAGACTTAACGTATGAATGCTCTCATCCCTATTAAGTAAACATTGTTTTCGATTTTCTGTATTTTAAAATATGTCGCCAAGCAAAGAAGCCAGTGATGGAGATTCTCCTCATCCGAAGCCAAGGAATGTTAAGCTTCGTATCACGGCTAGGATAAGCGTGCGACCGGTTTGGAGGATAGACCTTTATGGACCTATTCCCAAAACCAAACCTATTTAAACTCTTAACCAGACTTCAGAGTCTATACCGGAGGTCCCTGAGGCTCAAATCTTGGAGTCTGTACCAGTGGAGTCCATACCAGGAGATCCCTGAGGCTCCCGTATTAAAGATGATACCAGTAGATGATATAATTTCTTATTTTCTTACCTCTAAGTTTTGGAATTCCAAACTTGGACTATGCTTGTCAAACTTCAATCCATGATCCAATTTTAAATTTTCTATTCATTAAATCCTTGGATCCTACTTCTAGCAACGGATCCTAAATTGAAATGTTTATTTTATTCACTGAGATCTTCAGTGTCACTACCACGTATGGTAAACAAAGAAGAGAAACCAACGGAATGAAGCAAGGAATGCATTAGAAGACCCTTTTTCCATTATATTTCATTTTCCCTTTAAGTCCCTGTATGGTCATTTAATTATTATAGTCCTTTGTGGACATAATATTTCATCATAGTCCCTGTGTGGACCTACCTCTTCTGATAAATCCTTATATAAACGTTTGTCTATCGTAGTCCCTTCCTGGACATTATATTACAACATAGTCCCTTCATGGAAGTTATATTACAACATAGTCCTTTCGTAGACATCATATTTCAAAATAGTCCTTTCCTAGACTTTATACTCCATTATAGTCCTTACATGGACATGTTATCTCATTAAAATCTTTTTGTAGACATATTATTTCATTAAAGTCTCCTGGCGAATATAATAATTCATCATAGTCCTTTCGAGGACATGTCGTTTCACTATAGTCCCAATGTTGACATATCTTATAGTCCCTATATGGACTTATATTTTTCCTTCCATCCCCGCGTGGACGAGTATTGCTTCAAAGTACCTATAAGGACCCATCTCTTCAATATAGTCCCTGTGTGGACGTTTGTTTAATTATATTCCCTAATGAACATATCTTTCGATTTGAGTCCCTGTGAGGACATCTGTTCAGCATAGCCTCTTTTGTGCGCATGCTGTAGCAATATAGTCCTTTTATGGACGTCTTATTTCATTAAAATCCCTTAGGGGATATGCTATTTTGAAATAGTCCCTTTGTGGACACGAGATTTCATTATAGTCCCTTAGCGGACATGATATTTTATTATAGTCCCTTTGAGGACATAACATATTATTATAGTCCCTTCGTGGGCAAACTGTTTCAATATAGTCCCTATACGGATGTATAATATTTTATAGTCCCTATACGGACTTATAATCTTCCTTTTTATCCTCTGTGAACAAATAAGATACAAAAAGTCCTAATAGAGGCACTATTGTAAATTCCTAATAGTTTATGGAAAGTTGTGAAAATTTTATATAGGTATTCATTTCGTCCTTTATCAAACAATTGTATCGATTTTATTCGAATTTTATCGATCTGCTAAATGATTTCAAAAGTTCTTCTTAATGGTATAACCTAGCCAATATGTCAATACAGACATGCTATGATGGTAAAACCCTCTTAAGACAATTAATCATTGTTAACATCCAAGAACATGTTAACACTCCTGGCAGTGTGACTTGAGAAACCACACCAGCCGTCAAGGTATTTGGACTATGTCCAAGCCGTAAAGCCTATATAATCGAATTAGATCATGGCAAGTATCATCAATGTGATGATCATAATATAAACATCCATTAGTGATGAAGTGCCTACGACTAAACTTGTTGTCCAATAAGACAAGGACGGTTGTGGTCTATGACCCCCTGTCTAAAAATGTTGGACTATGTCCAAGCCTCATAGTCTGAAAGATCAATATGATCATGACTAATATTATCTAATACAATGATCACATTATTTAACATCCTTTAATGATGTTTCGCCTACGGGCTATATATTATATTGTCCATTAGTGACACTGACAATTGTGACCGTTATGGTTCATCGTCCAAGGCAATGGGTAATGCCCAAGCCTTATAGTCTATAAGATCGATAAGATCATGAATAAATATCCTAAATTACAATATATATATGTAAACATCCATTAATGATGACCATCGATTGCCTATGTGCCAAAATGAATCATTTTTCAAGACCATGACAGTTGTAGTCTATGACTCCCTGTCTAAAGATGAAGAACTATGTTCAAGCTTTAAAGCCCCTGATCTAATAAGATTGCGGCTTATAAGCTAATGTCCTCTACGACAAGGCCTTTATGCCATATGATTATTTATGTCCTTCATGACTAAGCTTTATGCCATATCTTTTTTGTCCCTGTGACGGGCCTCTGTGCCATATATATTAAAAATCCTTTAAGGCTAGCCTTCGCACTATTCCTAATCATCTATATGACAAAGACAGTTGTGACATTCTGATCCCCTATCAAAAAGGTAATGGACTCGGTCCAAACCTTAAATACCATTAATGGTCCCTTTTGTGACCTAGGCTAAATATAATTGATATACTTCCAGATAACATACTATAAGGAAGTTAAAACCTAATAACCGATATGGTTTAATGATACTATGGTTTGTTAATCATCAAATACAATGATTCATTATTATTGTATAACTAAGCAATCGTTATTATTGGTGTTTAGTACCAAAGCTTCAAAATGGTGGGTTCTGACGAAACACACAACAGTACTGCAAATAGAAACAATGATGCAAATATATATGTAAATGGCACTGATCTTCAGGCCATGATTAACGCGGCAGTTAGTAAAGATGTGGGTAAAGTTCTTGAGAACAATAAGGAGTCGAGTGCTACTCGCTCAAAGTCCCATACAAAACCACATACATCAGCTCGCAAGGAGATCTCAGTTCACTCTTCAAATGCGAAGAGCGAACCTCAGAAGTTAGTGCTTCATGATAAGCCCCATTCAACTAAAGACGGGTGCACATACAAATTCTTCGTCTCATGCAAACCCAGAGATTTCGATGGGGAAAAAAGGCGATCGATGCCATGAAATGGCTCGATGAAATGGAAACTGTTGTTTACATCAGCAGTTGTGCTGATAAGGATGTGGTGAAATTCGTTTCACAATCTTTCAAGGGCGAGGCCCTCGCATGGTGGAAGGCCATGGTATAGTCCACGGGGAAAATTCCCCTATACAATATGGGATGGTCCAAGTTTGTAGACCTTATCAGGGAGACTTACTGTCCACAACACGAAGTGGAAAAAGTGGAGACAGATTTTCTGACTCTCACAATGAAAAACCTAGATTGTCGACAATATGTTACCGACTTCAACTCCATATCTAGGTTAGTACCTTATGTAATTACCCCTGAGCATAAGCGCATTGTGCGATCTATCAGTTTTTTAGCACCAGAAATAAAAGAGATGGTGAAGGCTTCTAAGCCTACTACTTTTAGGTCAGTTGTGGACCTATCATTGTCTCTCACTCAAGATTTTGTGAGACAAGAATCAGTCAAAACTGAAAATGATAAGAAAAGAAAGAGGGAGGAGAATGACTCCCAGGATTCTAAGAAAAAGGGCAAATCTGAGTTCAATAGGAACCAACAGGATGCTAATAAAAAGCCTACATGCAAAACCTGTAAACGAAGGCACTGGGGACAGTGCCGATCAAATCAAAAGCCAAAGCAATGTGGCATTTGCATAAGAACTGGTCACCAGTCCCACGAATGTAGGGACATAAAGAATGCAGACTATTTTAGTTGTGGCGAGAAGGGTCACATCAGTACTAATTGCCCTAAAACTGCCAAAGAAGGTATAGCTAAGCCTGGAGAGGCTAAGAAAGGAAACACCTGGACTACCGGATGAATGCTAGAGGCAGTACATATCAATAATAGCATCAGGTACGTCCCTATCATTTATTAATGATAATTTCTTCTAAGTGTCCTGTTTTAACTCAGGTAATAATAAGCCTTTCATAGACCGTAAGCTTAGCAAACTTTTAAATATACTCATAAGAACTCCAGATATTTAGTATAAGGTAGAACTTACCAATGAAACCATAGAGACCGTTTCTTCTTTTTCTCAACGATGATCCTTCCGTAAAAATCTAGAGCACTCTTTCTCCAGATAGAGTACGACAACATATGTTATTTTATTTATTATCTCATTGATTTTTATCGACTATGAGTGCCAACCATGTTTGATAAGACCGCCATATGAGGATTGGCGTATCCTAGTGTGTCCCATAGATTGCTTCCATGCCTGATCAATATGGAGGTTTAATGCATGGAACCACTAAGATATTCCAATGGTCATATTGTACTAAAGTCAGCTAGTGGTATTCAAAGGAGATATCCATTATAGAAATACCTGAGTAGGCGTCTCTATTTACGGAAATCATGTACTCGTAAAACAAATGTGTCATTTGCATGGCACAAGTGACGGTAAGTGAATCGAAGCCGGAAATTGGAGCTATTTCTATCATATTTGGATAACTTGATGTATTCTCCGTAGAACTACCCAGTTTACCTCCTGAGAGGCAGGCAAAGTTAGGGTTGACATCCTATTAGGAGCCGTACCTGTTAAAGAAGCTCTATATCGGTTAGCAACAACATAAATGGAAGAATTGAGGGCCAATCAGATGAGTCTATGGAAAAAGGTTAGTACAGCCTAGCTCATCGTCTTAAGAGCTCTAATCATTGTTGTTAAAAGAAATGACGATACAATACGCTCGTGCATTAAATATTGCAAACCTAACTAGGAAACGAATGAGAATCGTTACCAGTTGCCCAGGATCGTCGATTGTTCGACTAACCATAATGGTAGCTTTTCCCTTAAGATTTAATTGGGTAGTAGTTGGAATGACCATCTCACCCTAATTAAGTTTTCCTATACTAATAGAAATTATATAAGCATCAAGGCTGCTCCTTTGGAGGCCTTGTATAGAAAGAATGTCAAACGTCCGTTTGTGGGACATAAGTTCGGTAACTCCAAATTATCAGGACCTGAGATTACTCTGGAGTCAACGGATAAGGTCATACAAATCCGTGATCGTCTGA
>JARYGA010026719.1:0-19187 GCA_030545235.1 Helianthus tuberosus | reverse complement strand
AGGGACATTAATTTGTACTTGATTTTCTACAAATGGTTGAAGACAAAATGATGAACCATATTCTCAACTTTACAAGTGGTAAAAACAAACTTATTTTCCGGAAAAATCATTTTGATTAAAACAAACTTAAGTGTTTTGAAATCTTAATGAGAAAATGGTTTGTTGTGAGGGGGAGTTCTGATTGTTTATGCCAAGTGAATGGCGAATTGAGGTGATTCGATATCGGTTGTCACTTTATTGTACAGTTTGTTTTCATATTTCCTAAAATGTGTTTGTATTTTAGGGGGAGTAAGAAATTTCAGAAAATCCAAAAACATTTGAAAATTTGAAAAATTCAAAAACATGATAAAATCAAAAATGAGTTTTTGTTGCATAAAAGAGGAAATGATAGTACATCAGTGGACAATCACAGCATGCTAAAGAATTGGAAATTAAAAATGTGATAAACGGTCTTACTGATGATGTGCCAGTAGATTTTTGCACATTTAGTAGATTGTGACGAGATATAAACCTAAATTTCAAACTTGCTTATATCGTGGGGATACATCTCTCGGATATATGGGTAATCCCCGAAATCTCGTTTGAAAGGTCTCATATTCTGATATACTAGGTCTTTATACTCAATGATGTCTGGGGTATTATTCCGGGACTTCTGCTGAACGGTGGTTCTGACCTAGTCCTCGTATAATACTTTTCGCTAATGCTTGAAACATAGCATCACCCTCAGCATATATGATAAGACAATAAAATTGCTTAGCAATGTTGTTGTAAAAAAGATCATCTAAAGGGGACACACCCATAAGTTGAGTCATGATCTCTCTGCTGAACGGTAGTTCTGACCTGAGCTCTCATGATTCTTCATAATTTATTAACCCCTTACAGATATCATTTGTGTCATAATTACCTGTAAGACTGAATATTGGGATCTGGATACGGGAGTATATTCTGAGGTGGGACACACGATTAAGTTTAAGTTCTTAAAACATTAATATCGTATCTCGAAACAGTTGAACTTTGTGTGAAAATTTAAATGGATCAGTATACTGACAATCTAAGTGAATCGTTTAGAACTTAAAATGAAATGAAGCTTAACGGTGTTGGTGATTTGTCTCAGAAACTGATATGATCCTCTTGCACAAACTCACAAAAATATTGTATGTAAATATTTCTTTACTGCATTTCATTTTATTGAAAAATCCAAAAAGATTTTAGTGTGTTTTAGCATAAATTTTGAAAAATACAAAAAGATTTTCGACAACTGGTGTTGGAGAGCTAATTTTCAAAATTCCAAGTGCTAGACATGATGAACAAATGGTTTGGGAGAGTGTGTGGTTTTGAACATAAAAGTGATATATTTTCAAGTGGTTCATCAAATTTGATTGTAAAATTCCTGCAAGTGGTTCATTAGATGGTAAGATTGTTCTTACAAGTTATCATCAGAAAATTTATTTTTGGGTAGAGAATGTGCAGGTTATTTGAATGATAGAAAGCCAGGTTCCGATACCTGAGGAATTTATGATTTCAACATGCCAGGCTGCGATCCCAGCATATCGAAAGGGGGAGTCTGAAGACATTCAAGTAAAGATTGTTCGTGGAAAGTTTGCTGGTGATAAAAAGTGAAAGAGAGAAGATTTGAGGATTCTTACAGCATCATACACTTCAAAGAGTTTGAGAGGACTGATGAAGACTGAAGATGCGAAAACTCGACACTTAAGACTCGTCAACATTCGAGGGGGAGTCTGTTGGTGCATGCGTCTGTCGACTTCGTCTTGTATCGAGTCTAGGACTAAAAATGTTAGATATGTTATACGTTTTAGAATATGTTTAAGGTAATTTAGCTTGAAAGTGGTGATTTACCTTGAAAATGTTATTTGACATTTTCAAGCTAAATCAAGATTTACCTTGAAAATGGCATGTCATTTCAAGCTAAATCTCATCTCTATAAATACCCATTCAAGCTAAATCTTTTGTAACTTTTCAGAGATTCTTTCGGTGAGCAACGAAGTGCTGCCGAAGTGTTGTCAGGTTGTAAACGTCATCAAATTAATAGAAACAACAGTTTTAAGTGTGAATCTCGCTGAATTGAACTCGGTTTGTTTGTTTCCACCGCTCAAACTGAGATAAACTCTTCTGAACGACTCATTCGGGTCCGAATCCGATCCTACAAGGCTCAGGATCGGCCGGTACTAGCTCAGGATCAGCGGGTGCATCCATAGGCTGATCATCAGGGGCAAAGTCAATCTCATATCTAGGCTCAACATCATGATCAAAGTCATGTGGAAGAACATGTGCAATAGACAGGGCCGTGTCAGTATCAGAATCAGTGGGGTAACACTGCAATCCCAATGCATGCAAAGTGGTGGATGACACAGGCTCGAAAGAATCCGGACCAGAATGATCAGATGAAATCTCAATAATAGGAATCT
Organism: Helianthus tuberosus; assembly: GCA_030545235.1. Classification (NCBI taxonomy): domain Eukaryota; kingdom Viridiplantae; phylum Streptophyta; class Magnoliopsida; order Asterales; family Asteraceae; genus Helianthus; species Helianthus tuberosus. The sequence goes on along the minus strand of JARYGA010026719.1, from coordinate 16,761 downwards.
CAACGAATGGAACAACAATAACACCCTTAGCTGGAACTCCATCACCCTAGGCAGCATCAGGAGGACCATCAATGAAAAGATCGACATCATCATCAGATAAGTCATAAAAAGGCAAATCCTCGAGAGGAAAAGCCGCAAGAGGCAAAGGGGCGAGGATCGGAACCACGACATGCTCATCATCGGGATGGCCGAGGATGAGATGGTCCTGGTCAGGAATAGGAACAAGAAAGGGATCCTCGTCAGGTAAACCATCAGCATGCGGTACATCGTCGCCAAAATCAGGTAATGCAAAAGGCTGGAAGTCATCGTCATCGTCCAACATCATCTCCGAGTCACTCTCAGTGATGGAGGTAAAAATCTCTGGGTCTGGGACGATCTCATCATCCGAAATGATAGCCATAGGGTCGACAGTATCAGATAATCCACTCTCAAAAGACGACATGGTGTCTGTAACAAAACAATCATAACATATGCACATATATCAATAAACATTATTAAGCATGTAATCAATAACAATGTAATCACGTATTTTTCCTAGTCTTCCCAGACTACTCACCTAGCCTCTCAGACAAAGCCTCCCAGTCTCTCAGACTTAACTACTTAGTCTCCCCGACTAAACTACCCAGTCTCTCAGACTGTCCCAACTAGTCTCTTAGACTAACTACCCAGTCTCTCAGACTGAACTATAAACGAATTCCTTGAAATGTGATTCGTGTCTTTTATTTGTAAAAATGTTTGTTTCCTGGATCTGGGCGTTTCGTGTCACACCCCGACCGCGTAAAACAACAAACCGCGGCGGAAACGTCGGGGAGTGCTATGGCAGAATTATTGTTTCAAAACACATGATAATTAAAGTTAAGTTTTACAAGCTTAAATTATTACATTGTCTTAGTTCAAGCAAAACACATAACATAAAAGATGATAACTTTCTTGATTTTAGATTTGCTAAGGCCCAAGTCGCCCTAAGTGAAGCTTGCTGACATCAAACATTCGCTCTTGAAACATATGTGAAAGTAAATACGTCAGCATAAAAATGCCTGTGAGTAGCATAGGTTTAGTGTTGAAGATTCAAGACTTTCAAGGTTAAAATAAATGTTTAACGAAAAGTAGTCACGAACCTTATAAAAATGTCTTCTTTTATAAAATCATATGAAAATCTAATGATATAAAAGAATGATGTGTGGTTAAGTAAATAACCAAATGAAAATAAAATGTATAAAATATGTCAATGTCATGTATAACCAATGTCAAATGTCAAATGTAATCAAATGTCATGAACAAAACAAAGTCTTTGAATAAACCAAAGTTTAAAACAAATGTTATGTTTTGAAAACCATAGCTTTTATTGATATGAACATTTATGTGGTTTCTCTATAGCATACACTCAAGCCTTGAGACTGTCGGATAAACCCTTATTAGGATCAAGAATTTATCAAAAAAAAATGTATTAGGATTATGTCATTCCCCTAACGAAATACCTAGAAAGTGGGAACAGGATTTGTCAAGTCCTATAGCGCTATTACATACTACCGAGCGGCGTGATCAATGTTAATGAATGTACTACTTAACGTACCAAATGTCTTTTTCAATGTAAGCATGTCATGAAAATGTCTTTGTAAAACCATGTAATAGGCATACTAAGTCAATATGCCAAGTAAAATGTCTTTGAAACCAAATGTTAGGTATACTAAGTCAATATACCATAAAAATGTCTTTGAAATAATGTATTATATGTAATATGTAACAAAAATGTATAGTGTCATGAAAACGGAAAGTAAAGTTAATGCACATATGCTTCACCCCAAAACATTTGAAAGCGTAAAATAGGGGAACTATGTACTCACCTTTGGGTGCGTTTTTAAGTGTTAACACAATCCCTCAAATTGTTTATTCGTCATAAATTAAATAAGAACGATTTAATAGTCAAAACTCACAAAAATACCGAAGTTTCTCCGATACTTAGATTTTTCACATAACTTCGAGATTTTCTCAAAAAGTTATTATTTTTTGATTATATTGATGTATTTATATATATGTATGAGTTCATATATATTTTAAAAACTTTGCGACTCGAACGATTTTATTGGTGACCCTCATCATGTTATAAGCAATATATCTACGATTTGTGCATCGTAATATATATACTCAAATGTATTATACAAATAATAACGTAATACAAATAATTTTGTCAAGTATTAACATGTCATCATGCACATATTATAAAACACATAACACATTGTAACACATAAAATTTACTCATGAACAAACCATTCTAGTGTACATTGAAAAACACGTATTTTAGCGATTCGGTAACGTTTTTGGGGGTCGAAAGCCACATATGACTAACAAAGCACCAAGTAAACTTAATATAAGTTAAAATACTTATTTTTATATCAAAAATATCAGTTTACTTACTGATTGAAAACAGTTTTATAAAAATCCTCCGAAAAGCCGATTTTTAACCGTTTTACCGCATAGTTTTGCATCAAACGTTACCTTAACCATCCCAAATCGAAACGACTTGATATTTTAACATAACCCATGTTATTTACTGAATAAAATAATGGTTATACTCATGATAGTGCAGGTCCAACATAAAGTACATAAGTCATGCAAATTTCACATATTTTACCACTTTCTAAGCTATATGTACAACATGCAAAGCTATAGGTACAACATGCAAAGCTATTAAACCTATGCCAAAGTTTCATGCCATTATAATATACCAAATAATGTTATTTTTAGTGTTTATAATCTGTTCTAAAACATTTTTGTCATACAATTATTTTTTATCATTTCTTGAGCTTTAAATCAACATGTATTCTTATGTACAAGTGTCTAAAGCACACTATCATATCATTATCCTTTCATATGAATTTGAATGCATCAAACATGTGATTTATTCATGTTTATTTGCTAATTTAATTAAACATTCATCATATCATGCACAAATCATCAAACACTTGCATTTTAACTATCTTTCAAGAACATGTAACAACTTAAAAATTCTCAAATATGTTTAATAAATTTTTGGCCATTTACATGTCAAAATACTAACATTATTTCAAATTATAACTCATGATTCAATCACACCTTTATATCTCTAACATATTTGCACATAATCTTGTTCATGCAAGCAAACAAACATCTTAAACAAGTATTTATCAAAAATTCAAACTCCAATCCCACACACACACACACATACACACACACACACATATATCACCATTTTTATTTTCTTTCAAGACCCATTTCTTTTTAGATTTCAAGTTTGTGAAAAATTCTAAGATTCAAGAGAAACTTCAAATCATCAAGAACAACCAAGAACCAAGTGTATGATTTAAACATAAACTTTATACCTCCAAGATTCAAGTAAGTTCTTGGATGAGATTTTGATGATATGGAGCTTGAAACTACTTGAAAGTACCTTGGAAACTCCTTTGGATCTTCACACCAACTTGAAATTAGCTTGGAATGATCTTGGAATTGGATGAATGAAGTTAGAAGATGGAAGTAAGGTGGTGGTGGGGTTCTTACGGTTTTGGAGAGAGGAGGAGGGAGGAGATGGAGTGTAGTGTGAAGATATGAAGATCAGGTAGATTATAAATAAGATATGTGAAGATCTCATGCATCACACTTGTCCAAAAAAATCAAGTAAAGATCAAAATGGATCCTAAAGGATTTTGGCAAGATTTTTGGTGGGGTCACCCCCATGTGACCGTGAATTCCAAGGGGGGGGGGGGTTAAATGTAAATTTTAAATGGTAAAAATAGATAAAAATAGGTATTTAACTGGATACCGGGTATTTTATCTAGCGTTTAAATCCCGGTTTATGGCGTTCTAAATTATTTTTATTATTCGATAAAAAATAACGTTTTTAAGCGTTTTAATTTATGTTTCAACATGAACATGATGAAAAATAAAATTTTAATCATAACAGAATATTTTCAGGATTTAAATATTATCCGGGCGGTCACCAACGTTCGTTTCGCAGTTTTGTTGTAAATAGTTCTAAAGTTCGAATAAACATGTTTTTGCCATACCGAATCCTTCGAAACTTATTTCTAAGTTATGTAAAGGGTATTTAGGGTATGTTTGGCTTATGTCACAGTTCTGGAGTGTACGTCGCCTTAATCTGATTTTGTTTACGTAACGGTTTATGATTTCACTTCCATAACAGGTTTGAGAGTTCGGAATTGAACAATGATTGAAAACGTACTAATGTCACAAATAATTAAACAAATATTGAATTAAAACACCATATTTTATTAAATACAAAGTTGTTCGGAACAGTACAAGGTTTAAAATACACAGATATCATAGTCTCCCATACTTTTGGAAATTTTGTCCCGAAATTTAATTAGAGGAAACTTGTGGGAAAAGGTGTGGATATTTCGCCTTCATTTGATCCTCTCGTTCCCAAGTAAACTCTGGGCCACGTTTGGATTCCCAGCGAACTTTGACTATCCGAATGCGCTTGCGCTTGAGTTTCTTGACCTGATGGTCCAATATTTCCACAGGTTTCTCGACGAAGTGCATCGTGTTCTCGACACGAATCTCATCAAGGGGGATGTGGAGGTTTTTGTCAGCCAAACACTTTTTAAGATTGGACATGTGGAAAGTTGGATGAACATTTCCAAGTTCAGGAGGCAGCTCAAGTCTGTAGGCTACTTTTCCGATTCTTTCAACGATCTTGAATGGTCCAACATATCGTGGTGCAAGTTTTCCTTTCTTCCCAAATCTGATTACACCTTTCCAAGGAGATACCTTGAGTAGGACGAAATCACCAACTTGGAATTCCAAAGGCTTGCGTCGTCTATCCGCATAATTCTTTTGATGGCTTCTAGCTGTTAAGAGGTTGTCGCGAATTTTCTTGACTTTGTCTGTAGTCTCTAGAATGAGTTCAGGTCCAGTGAGCTGAGCTTCACCAATCTTATTCCACTAGACCGGTGAACGACATTTTCGACTGTATAAAGCTTCGAAAGGAGCCATGTTGATGCTGGAGTGATAACTATTATTGTACGAGAATTCGATCAATGGAAGATGTGAATCCCAACTACCACCAAAATCGATCACACAAGCTCTAAGCATATCTTCCAATGTCTGGATTGTTCTTTCAGATTGTCCATCCGTTTGAGGATGATAAGCTCTGCTCAAATTTAGTTGGGTTCCCATAGCATCTCGATCAGATATCATGTTCAAGGGAACACCATGTCTGGATACAATTTCATCTACGTAGATCTTGGCACGCTTTTCAGCAGAGAAATCCTCACGGATTGGCAAGAAGTGTGCTGATTTTGTCAAACGATCAACTACTACCCAAATGGGATATGACCTTTCTTAGTGCACGGTAGTTTGGTAATGAGATCCATGGCAATGTTTTCCCATTTCCAAACCGGTATCTCTGGTTGTTCCAATAATCCAGAAGGATGTTGATGTTCTGCTTTAACCTTCAGACAAGTAAGGCATTTTGATACGTATAAGGCAATGTCTTTCTTCATTCCCGGCCACCAATACTGGGTTCGAAGATCCTTATACATTTTTTCTGCACCAGGATGAATTGAATAACGAGACTTATGAGCTTCATCCATCAACAAGGTGCGGAGATTGTCTATACTTGGGACCCACAAACGGCCCATGAAATAGAATATCCCAAAGTCTCTTAATTCAAACTCAGGTTTAAGGTGACACGGTAATTCTTTACCCATCAAGCCTTGTGTAACACAAGTATGTTGAGCTTGAAAGATGCGGGTTTGAATATCAGACCGAACTCAAACACAATGAAGCTTGACTCTTTCTTTTCGACTTAACGCATCGGCTACGACATTCGCCTTACCAGGATGGTAACAAATCTTGCAGTCATAGTTGTTTAGAAGTTCTACCCAACGCCGTTGTCTCATGTTTAGTTCTTTCTGATTGAAGATGCGTTGGAGACTTTTGTGGTCAGTGAAAACCACACATTTTGTTCCATAAAGGTAGTGTCTCCAAATCTTGAGAGCAAAAACCACAACGCCCAACTCAAGATCATGAGTCGTGTAGTTTTTCTCATGGATTTTCAATTGTCTTGAAGCGTAGGCTATGACTTTGTTCTTTTGCATGAGAACACAACCAAGGCCTAGATTCAATGCATCACAATATACGACAAAGTCGTCGTTTCCCTCAGGTAAAGACAACACAGGAGCGTCGCAGAGTTTTTGTTTCAAGGTCTGAAAAACTTCTTCTTGTTTGGGTCCCCACTCAAAAGGTTTATTCTTTTGAGTTAAGGCTGTGAGAGGAACCACAATCTTGGAGAAGTTTGCAATAAAGCGGCGGTAATAACCCGCGAGACAAAGAAATGAACGAACCTCGGTAGTAGTAGTTGGTGTATTCCAATCCTTAATCGCACTGATTTTGGCGGGATCTACATGTATACCTTGTTCGTTAACAATATGTTCCAAAAATTGAACTTCCTTAAGCCAAAATTCACACTTGGAGAATTTAGCGAAAAGTTGTTCCTTCTTTAGGAGTTCCATTGTTAGACGGAGATGTTGTTCATGGTCAGCTCATGTCTTGGAATAAATCAAGATGTCATCAATGAAGACGATGATGAACTTATCTAAATAAGCCTTACAAACCCTATTCATTAAGTCCACGAAGACGGCAGGAGCTTTCGTTAAACCGAAAGGCATAGCAGTAAACTCATAGTGGCCGTATCATGTGCGGAAAGCAGTCTTGGGAATATCTTCTTCGGATATGCAAAGCTGATGATACCCAGAACGTAGATCAATCTTTGAAAAACAGGTAGCACCCTGAAGCTGATTAAAGAGATCATCAATGCGAGGTAGGGGATATCGATTTTTGATGGTGAATTTGTTAAGCTCACGGTAATCGATACACATTCGGAATGATCCATCCTTCTTCTTTACAAATAGGACAGGTGCGCCCCAAGGGGAAAAACTCGGACGAATAAATCCTTTGTCTGATAACTCCTGCAGCTACTTCGATAACTCTTGCATCTCAGACGGTGCAAGACGGTATGGAGATTTAGCAATCGGGTTAGCACCAGGTACAAGGTCAATACGGAACTCGATTTGACATGCTGGGGGTAAACCAGGTAAGTTTTCAGGAAAAACCTCAGGATAATCCCGAACGACAGGGATGTCTTGAACAGTTTTACCCTTGTCTTTCTCCTCTACGACATGTGCCAAGAAAGCCACATAATTCTTTCTTAGGTATCTATGGGCTTGGGTGCTAGACATTAGTTTGAGGCTACTAGCGGGTTTTTCTCCACGAACTTCTAAGATTTCACCAGACGAAAGAGGTACATGAACAATCTTGTCAAAACAAACCACCTCTGCACGGTATTGGGTCAACCAATCCATCCCTACTATAACGTCAAAACTCCCAAGTTGCATTGGCGTGAGCTCAATGGGAAAAAGATGATCGTTGAGGTTCAACTGGCAATTTCGAATGATGGAATCGAGTACAAAGGATTCACCACTGGCTAACTCTAATGTCAAGGGTTTTCCTAGTTTTGTTCTAGGCTTTGAAAGCAAAGGTTCAAAAGCTAGGGATACAAAACTCCTGTCGGCACCCGAATAAAAAAGAATAGAAGCAAGTTGGTTGTTAACATAGAACATACCGTTCACCACCTCATTGACGGTACGCGCTTCATTGGCATTGATGTTTTATACTCGTCCATGAGCCGAGTTCGCATTAGCCAACTTCGGGCACTTGTTCCTGTAGTGAGTCAAATCTCCACAATTGTAGCAAGACCCAAGCTGAAAAGGAGGTCGTGCAGGATTTGCTGGGTGTTGAGCAGGGTTTTGTGCCACTTGATTCGGAGCAGGAGGAGAGCGACATGTGTTAGCCAAATGGCCATACTTCCCACAGTTGTTGCAAAGACGGCACTGAAAATGTGGTTGATGATGACAATTGCACTTGTTACAAAGAGGTGCAGCACCAACATACGGTTTCTTGGTAGGTGGTTGTGTTGGCTGGGTAGGAGCAGCTTGATTGGTCTGTGCAACAACAGCAAAGTTCTTGGAAGCCTGACGCTTCCTAGATTTCTTCGAGGTTTCAGCTTTCTTTCCCTTCTTCTTCTCTGTCTTTTCAGATGGTTTCTTGTCACCCTTGCGGTGGAATTTACCCTTCTTAACTTGAGACTCAGTCAAAGTTGCAGCTAGTTCAATAGCTTGTCTCACCGTGGTAGGGTTACTGCTGATGACAATATCCTGAACGGGATCAGGAAGGCCATCTATCACACCCTAACCGATGGTGGAATCATTGGGGCATGGCACTGAGCGAAACAGATTGTCCAGAAGTTTCCATAACAATTATCATTACCATTCAATTTAAATAACATGTCCCATACCATGTCTCAAACAGTAAACAAATTATTACAGATAAAAATCTAGGCAAATAATTTTGTTTCGACAACTCAAATTTAAATGGAGCAATTGTTTATATGCTTCTAGAGACCCTTGATTCGATTACTACAGACAACTATTTGTTGGGCTCTAAAGCTTTATTCTAGCTTCAATTTCCTACCAGATGTGCATCCTAAGCACCTGTCACATACGTTAAAATAAAGTCAATACATATAATGTAAAGGTGAGCATACAAGTTTGATAATAGCATATAGAGTTCGAATTCATTTACGCATAACCAGCACGTACACATAGCGAAATGAAGCACGTTAGTTATCGACATAGATCCATCGATACCAATGACTGCGGGTTGACTGCCCGAGGCAGTTTGCAATACATGATTACCACCGTAATCCATGCAAGTAATTGTCCTTAACAGCCCTCGCGAACGGGTGCTGAGTCCAAACTATAGTACTATCGTTGCTTAAGGCAGGTAGACAGCATTCCATGTGTAATCATAACAAACAAGCATTCATAAGCCACGTATAACATGCATTAACGGTTAGCGTTTAAATAGTTTTGAGTAGTGTGTTTCATGTGATTTGAGTAGTTGTAACGTATGTAACACCCAAAAGTGCATAAGCAAAAAGGGATCGAGTATACTCACAGCGGTTGATGGATTGAAGGGAGCGCTTAGCGAGTAAAGTTAACCTGAATGGATTGATAGCATAACGATAAGTGACGCGTAAAACAATACAAAGTGTGAATGGGTCGGATAGCAGTTCGGTCGGATGGTAATCCGATCGGACGGCTTGTCTGTGCGGATGGCAATCCGTTCGGATGGTCATCCGGTCGGACGGTAGTCAGGTCGGATGACTATTCAAGTGTATTGTTTCTTCCTATGAGATGAATGTGTTTGTGTATGATGGCTTGTCTTTTGAAGTTTTCGTTGTAACATTTTAAAACATTGAAGTATCTCTATCCTACAAGTCAGTCGATCGGACGGTCAATCATGCAGATAACAATCCGGATTGTCATCCGGTCGGACGGTAGTCCGGTCGGACGGCGACCTTAGTGATGAGGTTACTTAGTGGGAACAGTTCATATCAGAAGAGTCACTCGGTCGGATGTCCATCCGACCGGGTGGCAACCCTGTTAATGAACATGTTGAAAATTGTTTGTCGTTTAAAGTCCTAGTATCTCATGATCCCAAGAGTAATCCGGTCGGATGGTAGTCCGATCGGATGGCAATTCGTTCGATACTCAAACTTCAGATAGAGTTGATGAGGTGTGGGACCCAAGGTGTTATTCATTCGGACAACAATCCGTTCGGGTGGCTTATCCACTCGGACAGTAGTCCGGTCGGACAACATTCCATCCCGATTGTTCCGTTCGTCCTAGACTTGGTCGTTTTGATTGTTTGTCATTTTATCGAGACGTTTTGACAACGTGTTAACCAACAGAACCCTATCTTGACCCAAGCGACCTGCTCGACAGGAATCACCCTAGTTCGGCCATTTAACCGATTCAAGACGGTTGTTCTTGTTTAACCCGAAATCGGTGGTCTCGTGAGTAGAATCCAGATCTTGAGCTAGCACAACACTAAGAATGAGTGGAGGACTAGATCTAGATCTGTTTCTATCGGTTTCAAGCGTATTGAGTGCAAAAGAGTTGAAAGAAAGTTAGAAACCATCTTTCAATCCTTTTTCACTATGTTTATGTTTAGATCTAGTATAGATCTTGGTTCATTTGTGTGGAAATCGGTTAGATCCAAGTTGTTCTCGGTGGATTGAAGCCAAAACATGAAGTTCTTCAAGAACTCATGATGATATCATCCTAGAACACCTCAAATCTAGCGATTTTACGGTTAAAAGTTAGGATTCAAAAGATAGAAAGGTGTAGGAGTGTGTGTAGATCAAGAAAGTACAAGATTTAGGACGAGATCTTACCGGGATTGAGAGAAATCGAAGAAAAGGTGAGCTGAGCGTGCTGGTCGGACAGAGGTTTTCAAAAGTAGAAAGTTTGAGAGTGACATGGGTATTTATAGGATTCCAAAAAGGGAAAGGGTGGGTTGGTCGGATGGCATCCCGCCCGAATGACTATCCGGTCGGATGGCATCTTGACGCCATGGCCAAGTGGCAGCCCGGTCGGATGGCTATCCGTCCGGATGGCACTTAGTTCGTGCGTTTGACGCGAAGATTTTTACTGATTCGATTTCGATTGCGAGCGATTCGATGCGATGGATTTTCCTAGTCAAATTACTTTTAATCCCAACTACTATATCTATCATAGTTCGATTCCGATTGAGTTTGATTGTGCTTCGAGTTTCGATTGCGTTTCGATTGATTACCACACATATCATAAATGAACATGCATAAGTAACACATAGGGCGCGCACACACACACACACGTATAACAATAACAATAACTAAAATGCGTAGTTCGATTTGCGATTTGATTCGATGTCGATTTGATTAGCATAGTTTGATTATCATTTCGTTAACTTTATCGCATTGTTACTTCCTACAGTTCACAGGCGTAAGTCGTTTAGATTGCGAATAACACACGTTGATTATTGTAATTATAGACACTTACTCCACATAATAGCTAAAATAAAAGAAATCTATTGTTAGTCGGTTGCGCGAAATCGGTCGTTGACTTTGACCTTGACTTCGACTTTGACTTCTCGAAAACACGGGGTGTTACAGGTTCCCCTTGTTTAGGGAATTTCGTCCCGAAATTAGGCTGGAAGTTGTACAACACCGTGAATTACTTTGGAGAACTTTCTCATTCTAGACTTTCTCCTTAAATAACTACGGGTACTTCGCCTTCATGTCGCTTTCGAGTTCCCAAGTGAACTCTGCACCTCGTTTGCCTTCCCATCGGACTTTCACAATAGGAATGCGCGAGCGCCTGAGTTGCTTGGTTTGGCGGTCGAGGATTTCGACAGGCTTCTCCACGAAGTGTAGTGTTTCGTTCACTTGCAGGTCATCGAGAGGTACAATTAGCTCATGCTCAGCCAGACACTTTCGGAGGTTCAAAACGTGGAAAGTCGGGTGGACGTTACTAAGTTCCTCCGGTAGTTCGCGTCTGTAGGCGACTTTTCCGGTCCTTTCCAGAATCTTAATAGGTCCAACATATCGAGGCGCGCGCTTTCCTTTCTTGCCGAATCGGACCACACCCTTCCAAGGTGATACCTTTAGGAGTACGTAGTCACCAACGTCAAATTCAAGGGGCTTGCGTCGTCTATCGGCATAACTTTTCTGTTGATTCCGAGCTTTTACCAGGTTGTTTCGAATTTGGAAAATCTTGTCTGTCATTTCTTGTAATAGCTTAGGACCGGTTAATTGCGAATGACCGATCTCGTGCCACACAATAGGCGATCGACATCTTCTTCGGTATAAAGCCTCGAATGGTGCCATTTGAATGCTTGCATGATAGCTGTTGTTATACGAGAATTCGACTAACGACAGGTATTTATCCCAATTACCACCAAAGTCTATGACACACGAACGGAGCATGTCTTCAAGAGTACGAATCGTTCTTTCAGTCTGACCGTCGGTTTGAGAGTGGAAAGCGGTACTTAGATTTTAGCGATGTACCGAGTGCTGTTTGAAACGTTTCCCACAGTCATGAGGTAAACCGAGCATCATGATCAGAGATGATGTCGCGAGGCGTCCCATGATTACAAATGATCTCGTCGGTGTAGATTCGGGCTAATCGTTCTACCTTGTAGTCTTCCCGTATGGGTAAAAAGTGAGCTGATTTGGTCAAACGGTCAACCGTAACCCAAATGCTGTCGTGACCTGATGACGTGTGCGGAAGCTTTGTTATGAAGTCCATAGCTATACTCTCCCACTTCCACATGGGGATTGGTGGTTGTTCGAGTAAGCCAGAGGGTCTTTGATGTTCAACCTTGACTGTCGCACAGGTCAGGCATCTTCCAACATAGAGAGCAATATCCCTTTTCATGCCCGACCACCAGTACTTATAACGAAGGTCCTGGTACATTTTGTTGGCACCGGGGTGAATAGAATACCGGGATTTGTGGGCCTCGTCCATCAGAATCTGTCGTAAATTGGTCCGTTTAGGGATCCAAATTCGGTCCAGAAAGTGGAATATCCCATTCGACTTGCTCACAAGTTGGGCTCCATCGTGGTAGATTCTTTCTTTCTTCAGAGTGCGTTCGTTGAAACACGCGTGCTGAGCTTCGCGGATGAGGGTCTCGAGGTTGTATTGGGCTTGAACATTACGAGTGCTAAGCAGATAGCTCCGTCTGCTGAGTGCGTCGGCCACAACATTTGCTTTGCCTGGGTGATAACGAATCTCACAGTCATAATCGTTGAGAAGTTCTACCCATCGGCATTGACGCATATTAAGTTCCTTCTGATTAAAGATATGTTGTAGGCTCCTATGATCGGTGAAGATCGTACACTTGGTACCATATAGGTAGTGTCGCCAAATCTTTAACGCAAAAACAACTACGCCTAGCTCGAGGTCATGGGTTGTATAGTTCTTCTCGTGGATTTTGAGCTGACGAGATGCGTAAGCTATAACCTTGTCCCGCTGCATAAGGACACGACCAAGACTAAGGTTGGAAGCATCACAATAGACAATGAAATCGTTGTTTCCGTCGGGCAATGTGAGAACAGGAGCATTGCAAAGCATGTGCTTAAGGGTTCTGAAAGCAGACTCCTGTTTGGTTCCCCAAACAAATGGTTTGTCTTTATGCGTGAGAGCGGTAAGCGGTACAACGATCTTTGAGAATCCTTCGATAAATCGTCGATAATAACCCGCCAGTCCGAGAAAAGAATGGACTTCAGATGGGTTCTTAGGTGTAATCCAACTCTTAACGGCTTCGATCTTCGCAGAGTCGACATGAATACCTTGACTATTAACAATGTGACCCAGAAACTGAACCTCCTCCAACCAGAATTCACACTTGGAGAATTTGGCGTAGAGTTGATTCCCCTAGAGTAGCTCGAGAACCAAACGTAGATGTTGCGCGTGTTCGGTTTTCGATTTGGAAAAGATCAAGACATCGTCGATGAATACGATGACGAAACGGTCGAGATATGGTTTACACTCGCGATTCATCAGATCCATGAAAACCGCAGGTGCGTTGGTTAAACCAAAGGGTATAACAACGAATTCGTAGTGGCCGTATCTAGTGCGAAACACGGTTTTGGGTATATCCTCCTCTTGAATGCGTAGTTGGTGATATCCTGAGCGTAGATCGTTCTTCGAGAAGCACGTAGCACCTTGTAGCTGATCAAACAAATCATCGATGCGAGGTAGAGGATAACGGTTCTTAATAGTTAACTTATTCAATTCCCGATAGTCGATGCACATCCTGAACGACCCATCCTTCTTTTTGATTAAAAGGACCGGCAAGACCCAAGGAGAGGTGCTCGGGCGAATGAAGCCTTTCTCAAGTAATTCCTGGAGTTGGTTTGAAAGTTCACGCATTTCGGATGGCGCGAGTCGGTAGGGAGCTTTGGCAATAGGGTTGGCTCCAGGAATGAGGTCGATACGAAAATTGATATCACGACTTGGCGGTAGTCCGGGAAGATCCTCTAGAAAAACATTAGGAAATTCTCGAACCACAGGAACGTCTTTCACTTCCTTCTTTTCTTTCTTTTCCTTCTCCGCTACTACGATGTTAGCCAAGAATGACCTGTATTCCTTGCGGAGATACTTTCTAGCTTGAACACATGACATGAGCTTGAGACCTTTCGAAGTAGTATCACCGTAAACACACAATAAATCACCATTCGCAAGCGAGAATCGGATCATTTTGTCAAAGCACACAACTTCAGCATGGTTTTCGCGAAGGAAGTCCATGCCTACTATGACGTCAAAACTTCCAAGTTGCATCGGAATAAGGTCGATTGGGAAGATGTGATTGTTGAGCTCAAGAGTACAATCACGAAGAACAGAATTAACGGCAACAGTTCTTCCGGTAGCGAATTCAACATCGAACGTCGAGGAGAGTTGGTAGCGTTTACGACTAAGGAGTTTCTCGAATTCGAACGACACAAAGCAATTATCGGCTCCAGTATCAAACAAACATGAAGCATAAATACCATTCACAAGGAACGTACCATTGACCACGTTGTTGTCGGCTTGGGCTTGACGCACGTTGATGTTGAAAGTTCGTGCGCGTGCTGCTTGTTGCTGCTGCTGCTGGTGTTGCTGCTGCAGAGGCTGCTGCTGTTGGGGCTCTTGTTTCACGACCCTGTTTGGGCACATGTTGGCGAAATGGCTAGGATCGCCACATGCGAAGCAGACTCTGGCGTTGACCGCGGGTGCCGGAGGAGCTTGTTAACCCTGAGGGGCGGTGAGTAGAGCTTGATGAGCAGGAGCTTGATGAGCAGGAGCTTGTCGAGCACGACAGTTGGTAGTGAAATGACCGTACATATTGCAATGAGCACAGAAATGGCAAGCGATGGTAGTCGGGTGGTGGTAGCTACAAGTAGGGAAAAGCGGGTGTGGCCCAGTGTATGCACGCTTGGCAAGCGGTGCATTAGCCGCAGGCGCCGCTACTTGACGCTGTTGGGCTGGTACAACTTGAATTGGTGCAGCAGTGATCGCACAGTTATTGTTGCTGGAGCTGTTCTTTCTCTTATTCTTCCTCTTGTTGCTCGATGAGTTTGTGGTTTCAACAATTGCTACAGCGGTGGTAGCTTGATGCAGGTGCTTTGAACTTTTATCCCAGACACCGGCCTTGACCCGCTTGTCGTTGATTTCAGCAGCCAGTAGGTAAGTTTCTTCGATCATTGTAGTCTTAGCCGCTTGAACGAAATCAGCAACACAGTCAGGCAGGGCTCGGATATACTTCTTGATTGCCATGTCTAGAGTCTTGACCTGATCGGGACAAATGATGCTGAGCTGTTTAAAGCGAGTAGTGAGCGCAGCATTTTCACCATCCTTTTGCTGTATGTGCCAAAATTCATCTTCTAGCTTCTGACGTTCACGAGGAGGGCAGAATTCTTCCAGCATGACTTCCGTGAGCTCGTCCCACGACAGACCGTAGGCTGCATCGTTCCATCGCTTGTTCCTCTCGGCCGTCCACTAGTCTAGTGCGCGAGACTGGAAAACGCCGGTAGCATTCAGAGTTCGGAGGTCATCGGGGCAACCACTTTGTCGTAGAGTGACCTTAATGGAATCAAACCATTGGAATAGTGCAGTAGGACCTCCCTCGCTAGTGAATTCTTTTGGCCCACACGACTTGAATTGCTTGAAATTGAAGGCCTTGGTGGTAGCTTTAGGAGCTTCGGTCCTTGATTCCTCAGATGATTTGCTGACATTCTTGTAAACATCACTCACAGCCTTTGCTACACTTTTAGCGATGATGGCAGCAAGGCGTTTGTCTCTCTTTTCTTGATGAGAAAGTAAGGGATGACGGGATCCAGATGACATCATCTGCAACAGACATCGTCATAGGACTCAACACATTGTATTCGAATCTCACCCCACAAGTCTACTACTTACTAAAGCTCAGGAACACATACAATTTACGTAGGCGCATAGACACATAGTCAATCAGTCACAGATTCACATAAGCACAGATTCACACAGTCACGTAAGCATATAGAGCACAGAGTCATAGAAGCACCTAACCATGTAGTTATAAGAGGCAGTCAGAATACAGAAACCTATCATTTACAGTTCGCGATCGTCCAAATATAGCGTTCGCGTTTGATATATATATTGAATCGTGTAGTATAAGTGTAGCATAAAGTCGTCCATATTTCAGCAATTTGTTAACGTTTTGAGGTAGAAGAGCAAGGCGAGTTGTGTGTGTCGATCGAAGTGGGAGCAAAAATCGAGTAAATCTCCAAAAATTTAAACACATAAACATGTAATCGCACAAAATTAATGAATCATCAGAGTCAGCAATTACGGGCTAAAATCGAAACACATGAAATTCAAGATATAGATTGTCTGCGGCTAGTAGACTTCGACTACCCAAATTGGTTCGACTATTCACAAGGATCTGGTGTGCACATTTGACCTTCAGGATTGTGCTTTTGCCTCGATTCTTAGGCGTTTGGCACACATCCCGTTAGTCATATTGTGACTTCAGGTCGTTGGAGTCCGTCAAAACTTTGGTGAGAGCTTTGTAAAATGAGCTGAACAAGTAGTTAAGGTTAGGGTTTCACCCCTAGCTCAACAACTTCGTCCCTGTTTTAATAAAATAGAGGAGATTATTCATCAAAATATGGATTTCACTCCTGATTTGGCATAATTCTCCCCGCTTGTAGATAAAATGCGGGTTGTTCGAGCAACTTTAGTCGAGATTTCACACCTAATCTCGACTTTCTCGCCTATTCATAATTGAAAATTTGAGTGCAGTGATAGTGTAGCATAAGCGATAATAGTGAGAAATAAGCTCGTACTTAATCCCTAC
>JARYGA010026718.1:0-69107 GCA_030545235.1 Helianthus tuberosus | reverse complement strand
ACCAAGTGATTCATCTTGTCTATCTATTTTTACTTTTATTTTATTTTCAGCATTTTAGTTAGTTTTTATTTTTCTAGTTTAAAATCTTTTTCTAACTTTTTGATTTGATTAGACGTTGAGGATAAACTGGTATTAAAAGCTCTTGTGTCCTTGGACGACCTCGGTATCTTACCAACACTATACTACGCTCACGATGGGTGCACTTGCCCATATGTGTGTCTAGTGTTAGTAAATATCGTGTTTTATAAATTTAAAACTTCGCTAAAAAAGTGTAAAAGGGCTTAAAATAAACATTAAAACCATAACACACTTCACGCACATCAATAATATTTATTTATACTTTGAATTTCGGTTTGTAATATTATTTTTTACCAAGACTTCCGCTGTGCCTTAAACTGTGATTATTTGACTATGATGATATCAACTACGTCACGATACTCCCCACCGGGCCCACTGGTAATACGTGGAAATATCGGGGTGTGACACATTTCATACCTGAAAATAATTTGTTGTCGAAAAGCCTTAAATAAAGTATAATACCTGATGAAGACTATACTATTTTCACTAAATTAATGTCAGGATGTCGAACTTAATTTGTTTTCTCGACTTCAACTGTAATATTATCATTCAAAATGAAGCCATTTTTTAAGTCATTGAGTTCACTCTGTAGGATCGTTTGCACGACCAAACGAGTCGTTCAGAAGAGTTTTTTCTCAATACGAAAGGCGAAAACAGACGTATCGAGGTGATTCAGCTTGCAATTCACTTTAAACTGTCTTTAGATTGATATAACAACGTTTTACAACGAGTAGACACTTCGGCAGCACTTCGGCTCTCAAACCGGAAAAGTAATTTCGTTACAAATGACAAAGACAAGGCAACTATTTATAGGCAAGGTGATTTCGCACGGAATAGCTCATGCGAAATCACTTTCACACGAAATAGTGATTTCATGTGAAATACCAAAGTGATTTCGTGCGAAATTACACTTTGTAATTTCGTGCGAAATTACACTTTGTAATTTCGTGCGAAATTACCTTCTAACCTATTTTTGACAGTTTCCTCATACAACTTCCCCGGAACTATCTATTTTAATACAAGACTCGATACAAGACGAAGTCGACAGACGTATGCACCAACAGACTCCCCCTCGGATGTTGACGAGTCTTCAGTACTGGACTTCAACGTCTTCAGTCTTTATTAGTCTTTTATTCTTCCTGAAGTATCTGACAATGTAAAACATCCTCAGTCTTTTCTCTTCTTCTCTCTACCAGGATCTCAATCTAACTCCATCTTCTCTTGATCAGATCTCTTGATTTCTTAAGTTCATCTGCATCAGCAATATCAAAATCGTAACCTGACTTCACATTCTGCTCAGGTTTAATCACTAGAACCTGCACATATCTCTACCTCACAATAAATTTCACAAATTTAAAATTTGACAAATTTATATACCACTTGCAGGTAATAATCAATCAAAAAATGATTTCAAAATGTTAATATCTGATGAACCACTTGTAGGCGAAACATTTATTTTTATTCATTATAAACAGTCTCCCCCTTACTTGATATCCATCATGTTTAGCATTCGGAATTTTGAAAATCAGGTCTCCAACATCAGTTGTCGAAAATCTTTTTAAAAAATTTTCAAAAATTTATGCTAAAACACATTCTTTTTGGATTTTTTTAAAACTTTCAGTGTGTTAAAATGCAATAAAGAAATATACACAGACAATATTTTTGTGAGTTTGTGTAAGAGGATCATATCAGTTTATGAGACAAATCACCAACACCGTTAAGCTCTAAACATTTTAAGTTCTAAACGATTCACTTAGATTGTCAGTATACTGATCCACTTAAACTTTCACACAAAGTTCAACTGAATCGAGATACGAGATTAATGTTTTAAGCACTTAAACTTATTCGCGTGTCCCACCTCAGAATATACTCCCGTATCCAGATCCCAATATTCAGTCTTACAAGTGAGTATACCTAGATGATATCTGTAAAGGGTTAAATGCGAGGGCCATGAGAGCTCAGGCTATTTCTTCCGCAAAATCAGAGAGATGATGGCTTCGACTTTAGGTGTGTTCCCTTTAGAGAATCTTTTCTTCAACAGCACATGATTAGCATTTTGCAATGTTTCATCATTTTTTATGCTGAGGGCTGTGCTATATTTCAAGCAAGCGAAAAGTATTATACGGGGACTAGGCCATTGCTTCTACAAAATCAGAAGTCCCGGGATAATACCCCAGATATCACTAAGCATAAAGACCTAGTATCTCAGAAAGAGGGACCTTTCAAACAAGATTTCGGGGGTTACCCATATATCCGAGAGATGTTCCCCACGAGATAAGTAAGTTTGAAATTTAGGTTTATATCTCGACACAATTTACTAAATGTGCAAAAACCTACTGGCACATCATCGGTGAGACTGTTTATCACATTTTATCTTTCCAATTCTTTAGCGTGCTGTGATAGTCCACTGATGTACTATCATTTCCTCTTTTTCACAACAAAACTCGTTTTTCATTTTATCATGTTTTTGACTTTTTTAAATTTTCTAATGTTTTTGGATTTTTTGAAAATTTTCTTACTCCCCCTAAAATTCAAAACCATTTAAAGGAAATTTGAAAACAAACTATACAAGTAAAATGACAACTGACATCAAATCGCTTCAAATCGCCATCCACTTGGCATAAACAATCAGAACTCCCCCTGACAACAAACTATTTTCCCATTATGATTTCAAAACACTTAAGTTTGCTTTAACCAAATGGTTTTTCCGGAAAATAAGTTTGGTTGATTTTACCACTTGAAGGTTAGGGGATAAACTCATCACTTTGTTCTTTCATTTTCAACCTTTTGAAAAATATAACAGTTTAAGTTCAAACATCAAATATCACTTGTAGAAAATCAAGTACAACTTAATGTCCCTGATTTACCACTTGTAAGTCGAAATATCACTTTCATGAATTTCTCAAGAAATATGCCGATTCCTGCTCCACTCTTACCAACCTAGGAGCTCCGGCAAGTCAGAATTTTTACATATGAAAAACAGACATCCAAGCCTGACCAAACTTGGATGTTTCCTCCTCAACTTCACATGGGTTATAAGTTGCCTTCTTAGTTTCGTAAAACTCTTTAACCCCTTTAACTTTTCCCTCAACCATCTTTCCAAAAATCTTTTTCACATTTCCATTAAAAACTTTTTCAACATCAAATTCTTTCTTTTGAGAATAGAATTGATTTGAAATCTCAACTTTACCAACCTTTTGTTTAAAATTTCAGTCCTCAATGGTGGGAAATTGACATCATCCAATGGAGGAACTGAATTTTCTTCCTTTTTAACAACATGTGGCTCCTCTGACTTTGTGGAATCAGATTCATCGCCAGATTTCACATCTGATTTCTTAACAACCCATTTTTTGTTGTCAAGATTCACTCTTCTTTTATAAAATCTTTTCGAACATTCACCAACCTCATATGTTGAATTTTTAAAAATTTTGAATTTTTCAGTTGGTGGTTCGGTTTTATCAACAATCTTTTCTTTGAGTTTAGAAACAACTTCCTGTTTTGTATTGGTAGCCATTGGACAATTCCAGGCTATGTGACCAACTTCTTGACATCGGTAACAGGTTCTTGTTTCTTTTCTCTTATAAACTCCATTCTTCTCAAACTTTTGTTTTTCTGCAAAGAACTCTTTGTTTGATTGCTTCCAGAATGAGCTCTTTTCTTCTTCCTCCGAACTTGCTCCTGAAACAAATACAGTTTTTGGTTTATAATTTTTCTCATTTTTATGATTTTTCGGTGGAATAAAACCCAATCCCTTCTTTTTGAAATTACTGTTATGGTTTGGTTTCTTTTGATAACCTGAACCAGAACTGTAACCTTTTTTCTTGTTTAATCTTTGTTTATCTCTTGAGGTGTAAGGACTTGGTTTTTCAGAAAAAATTTCATCTTTTATTTCAGAAATATTAGTTTCTGTTAGTTTGAAAACCTTGTTAATCATTTCTGGTTTAACACCTCTTATTGGAAATTACTCATCAGAATATAATTTGTCCGAATCGTTCAAAGTATATGCCACTTTGATTGGTTCATCATTCAAATTAGATTTTGATAACATGAATTCTTTATTGTAAACTCTTTTTTCCGATAATTTTGAACTGTTGACCACTGAACTTGAACTTTCAGACTCAGACTTTGACCCTGACTCCTCATCTTTATCCAACACCTGATCGACCACCTTTTTTATTAACTCAGATTCATGATCAGTGTCAGACGATGTAAATGTGACGTCAATATTTTCTGGTAACTCATCAGTTGTTTCGGACTTTAACTTTATATTGACTGCCTTTTTGACTTGCTCCTCATTTGGTTTTCTGGGAGAATAACCTTCCCAGATCGGAGGCGGACACTTGTTATAATTTGCACTTTGTTTCTTACCAGTATCCTTTTCTTCAATCTTTTTGTCTTGAAAGGCTTCCATACCTGCAACAGTTGGATAAATTCTATCAAACAAATAATCAGATCTAGAATAACTTTGCAGTAATCGTCTGATTCTTTCATTTTCTATCTTCTCTGTCTCCAACTCTTGCTTCAACTTAGCACATTCTTCAATGTAATGATTAATGGCCTTCTGCTTAGTCATCATCACCGCATTCATCATGGTTAACGCATCTTCTCTTTCAGAATTTGTCTTTTGTAGACCAGTTACCGTTCTATTCAACACATCATACGATTCTTTCACATAGTTGAGATTGAACAATAATGTTTCTTTCATCTTATCCAACTCACTCAACTTCTCATCTTTCTCTTCACACTGCTTACACGATTCCAAACACTTTAGATAAGGTTTGATGACTTCAACAATCCTTTCAACTTCGATAATCTTTTCAACTTCGACTATCTTCTCAACTTCAATAATTTTTTCAACTTCAACAACTTTCTCAGCTTCAAACACCTTTTCAGCTTCAACAACTTTCTCAGCAATTTTAACTTCTTCACTTTGTTCAGAAATCTTTTCCTGAGCAACACTTTTACTCTTCATCTTTTTCTGTTCCTTTGCTGCTCGTTTCTCCTTTAGCTTTTCCAAACGATCTGCAAAATAAAATTGAAAACTTTCAGGAGATAAATGAGTTTTTGCAATATTAATAGGCATTTCTTCCTCATCATCACTGTCATCATTTGATGATTGATCAAACACTTGTGTCTGTTCTGAAATATCATCTGAAGAACTAGATTCATCATCTTGATTCTTCTTATCATCACCAAACACTTTCATCCATTCTTTCATCAAATCTGGTTCTTGAACTATCTGTGCAATTAATGCAACTGTTTTTGAATCAGGTGGAATATATTTGTCCCAGCTAAATCCTTTTGCCACTTTTTCATCAGCTTGATCAATTATGCCACAATAAGCTTTCTTATTTGCTTCTTCGATCATTTTAGCATGTGCAGTTTGTGGTTCTTTTTGTTGATATGGTTGATGAGCAACTTGTTGATAAATGGCTTTCCGATAATAATCATCTTTTCCAAACGGATTCTTTGCTCCACTTGCTTCTCGATTGGTACATTCCCTCTTGAAATGTCCTTTCTCCCTACATCGAAAACAAGTAACTTTAGATTTATCAAAACCCAAAGTAGAAACATTAGCATCTCTGAAATCATCTCTCCCTGTAATCATCTTAAATTTTTCAGCTCTCCTCAAGACACTAGCTAGACACCATTTAATGTCCATTGGTTCCATTTCTTCTGCATCTATCTGATCGTAATCCTCTTTCATCAACATAGGATTTCCGATTCTTCCAGTAACCAACCCTTCATATGATTCTAACACTGTAGCAAGTAATGCCATGTGTCCTTTAACCACCTCTTCAGAGAAATTTTGACCATTCTGAAGATGTAAAGCAATGTTGCAATTTAAAACTTGACCATTACTGTTGTTTGAGCTTTGAAATTGATGACTTGAGGTTGAATTATTTGGATTCACATTTGGATACGAAGAAAATCCACTACTGCTGCTTGAACTTTGATTAACTGATCTAGATGAATTTTCAGCACTGAAAGCAGTTTGGACTTTTGGACTTGCTTCGACATTCTGAACACTCCCTTTGAAGTACATCTTAACATCTTGTTGTGCACTTGGATTGCTCATTCTAGAAATCTTTTGTTGCTCAAGATCTTGTCCTTCAATCTTTTCGATGAACTGAGAAATTGTCAAGCCTTCATATTCTCCAGTATTCTTTAATATCATCAAAAATGTACCCCATTCTTTCTGAGGTAAAGCATCAACTAGTTTGTCAACCCATTCCTCACGATCTTTGTTGATATTTAACAATGACATTGACCGTACTAAGTGACAATATCTTTCAATCAATTTCTTTGTATCTTCTCCCGGCAAACTTGTAAATAAATCAAATTCTTTCTTTAACAATGATTTTTTACTCTTGATCATCTTCTCACTTCCCTCAAACTTAATTCGAAGTGCTTCCCAAATTGAACGTGAAGTCTTATCATATTGGAGCAATACAAATATGTCTTCTTTAATAGCTTGCTGGAGTAAACTAATCATTATCTTTTCTGCTTTGTACATGT
Organism: Helianthus tuberosus; assembly: GCA_030545235.1. Classification (NCBI taxonomy): domain Eukaryota; kingdom Viridiplantae; phylum Streptophyta; class Magnoliopsida; order Asterales; family Asteraceae; genus Helianthus; species Helianthus tuberosus. The sequence goes on along the minus strand of JARYGA010026718.1, from coordinate 62,510 downwards.
CTCGTTCTTTATCCGTAAATTCATAAATCCTTTTTTCAATTCCCAAGTCTGTACGTGGTAGTACATACTTTTTCTCAACACACTCCCAAGATCTCAAATGATTTGCTTGAACCCAGTTTTCAAATCGATCTTTCCAACCATAATACTCTTCAATGCCCATTAGCTTCGGGGTTTTTTTTGCAAAGTTCCAGTCTCATTTTCCATGTTCATGCTTTGAGCAATGGTAGCTGTAGCAAACGTGTTATAAAATTCCTCTTCCATGGTTCGGTAACAAGTTTCACAAATTCAGACACTTTCAAACGAAATAACAACTCAAGCGAAATACACTCTTCACACGGAATACCTTTGGTGCGAAATAAACCTGTTCAAACGAAATGACCTGCAATACAGCTTCAAACGAAATCAATTCAAACGAAATAGGTAATTTCATACGAAATAACCAAACGAAATTTGGTTCCAAGCGAAATCAACTAATTTCATACGAAATACTCACGCGAAATACTAATTTCGTGTGAAATAAACCAATATTTCAAACGAAATCTAATTTCGTGCGAAATCAAGAAGCTATTCCATGCGAAATACTGCTGATGTCATCATCTCGAGCTGATTTTGTCAAAATTGATCAAGTTTTTGTCCGATTTTAAGTCTGAAACTTTCAAGGATTTGTTAAAACACTATTGCGCGTATAATATGTGAAATTCGAGACATTTTGACCGTGAAATCAAGTTTAATTTTGAAAAGAAGGTGTAGAAATCAGAATTTTGAACTGAATCGGTAAGAACTCTTCCTCCTGAGCTCTGATACCACTTGTAGGATCGTTTGCACGACCAAACGAGTCGTTCAGAAGAGTTTTTGCTCAATACGAAAGGCGGAAACAGACGTATCGAGGTGATTCAGCTTGCAATGCACTTTAAACTGTCTTTAGATTGATATAACAACGTTTTACAGCGAGTAGACACTTCGGCAGCACTTCGGCTCTCAAACCGGAAAAGTAATTTCGTTACAAATGACAAAGACAAGGCAACTATTTATAGGCAAGGTGATTTCGCACGGAATAGCTCATGCGAAATCACTTTCACACGAAATAGTGATTTCATGCGAAATACAAAAGTGATTTCGTGCGAAATTACCTTCTAACCTATTTTTGACAGTTTCCTCGTATAACGTGCCCTGAACTATCTATTCTAATACAAGACTCGATACAAGACGAAGTCGACAGACGTATGCACCAACACACTCAATAGCACAAAACAACAATATCCCTAGTCAACAGTAGAGTTACGAACCAATGCTTACTTTCTACAAGGTTCAATGGGAAAGAAACCATCAAAAGAGACATAATACAAAAACTTATTGAATAACTAAAAAGGAGGGTTTATACTTAAAAATACACTTTTATTCCTTGACATGGCTTCTTTTTTATAATAATTTTTTTATTCTAGAACCACAACCCACACTTCATTCAATAAATATGTATTAATCTTTGTAAAATATGTTAAATGGACGCATAACTTATAATGTGGTAAAGAGATATTGAGTTACCTTTCTCTATATCACTATTAATACCCTGACTTTTAAGCCGCAACTTGAATGTTATATAAACTTTCCATTTATCAGGAAGGGAAGCAACATTATGTACACCTAAATATATTGACAAATGTGTACCTTTGATTGATTTGCTCCAACATTTGTTCCCTTTGAGACAGAGTAATAATTTCATGAGTCAAGAAAACAAAAGGAAAAAAACAATTCATTAGATCATTTAAAATCTAAAATTTTTGGTGTTTAAAACCTAAAAAGTCAAATAAAACAATTCATTTGATCATTAAAAATCTAAAGTTTTTGGTGTTTCAAACCAAAAAATAACAACCCTATGAAATACTTATAATTATAAAAATGTACGACTTGACTTTGCCAAGTTTGAAGACATCTGAAGGCAAGTGCTCCTTTGTTATAGTTGAAAATTTATTAATGGTCCATGTGTAAGTATTCATAGTTGTTGGAGGCTTTGTCATTATTAGACATCGATCTACTTGTGTAAACTCTGGAACTTCTATAATCTCGACTTCAAACACACATGAATCGTTGAAAAGGTAACAATTTTTACTCTGCATAAAAGACTCCAACGATATAAGTTTGTCAAATCCCCATGTTATCTTCTTCTTATTGAACCATGTTCTACACTCATTCACATCTATAAACACAAACAATAACATAATATACAATTGATAATTTAAAAAAAATATACATAATGACCTGAATACAAATGAATGGAAAGTAGTTTTACCTTGAAACGTTACATAGTTGTTATGTATATGATATACGTTATAACACAACCCATTTAAATGTTAGTCTTACCGGCTAAACAAAAACCTGTAGCCCCAAGCATTAGGAACTTGTTCAGAAGCTAGTCTCACATGCCCAACAAAAACCTACAGCCCCGGGCATCAAAAACTAATTATAATTAAACCAGGGCACCAGACCAGTAAAAAAAACAATGTTGCTTAAAACTTATTTTCAATAACTTATGGAATGAAATAGCATATTTGCATGGTACCCCTTATACCATTAAATTAGAAAACCTTGTCATGATCAAAGAAGAGGTGATAGCAAAAATGAATAGAGCGTTTTAGCAAAGAGAGAACCGAACAACAGCAAGGCTGCTGTCTTTCCTTTCTTGAGCATGTGATTGAGCTTTCCCTTATTTACAATCCATGAACCTAGACATAATATTGTATACTCATAAAATCTTACCCTTTTCTTTCGATTTCTGAAACTACGCAACTTACGGAAACAAGATTGGTGTGTGTTTATAATAGCTTGCACTACAACATATTTAATAAAACAATCAATTCAAACTAATATCTTCAAAAGATAAAGTCTTCAACTTGATCTTTAACCGCGTCTACTTTTATGGTTCGTTGTGTTTTCAGTCCGTTGTGTAGGCTTCAACGAGATCTTGAACCACGTCTTCTTGTACAATAATTTCCTACAAAAAGAACAAACAAATATTGACGGTTGTGGCTGAGGCATGTGTTCAACACGTTTCCCTTAAAACAGATTTCACGCCTCTACTAAAGACGACTCGTCTGTCTCCCAGGGTACAACAGCCGAAGCAGTTTGTACTGCCGGAGAAGGCCACGCACCTGAGGTTACACCGGATAAAAGCATAGTGTTAGACCTTTTGGAAATTAATAATAGAAATGTAGTTGAATCATGTAGAGAAACTTATCTCTATATGTTCCCAATATATGGGTCATCAAGTACTTCTTCTTCAAGGACTCTTCATGCACATCTTTATGTCTCCTTCTTGTATTCTTATTCTTGTAGTTTTATATATAAAAACACCCATCAAGTTAGGCACATAGCCTACTTTTAATACAAGAGACATGGGGTAGAGAAAAGTCTCACTTAATTAGAGATTTATTAGAGACATACTCTAATAAAAATTAATAAATTGACATAAAAACTCTACTTAAGAGTTTATGTTCCATATGAAGAGTCTAGTACTTAATTAGAGATTTATTAGAGACATAAACTCTAATAAAACTAATAAATTGATATAAAAACTCCACTTAAGAGTTTATGTTCCATATGAATAGTCTAGTAAATAATTATAATTTCATTAAATTATAATCTAACTAGAATAATATCCATTCAAAATATCTAAGCGACCCGTGCCCCCAATTCCATTCGAAGCGACCCCACTTCTCTCTAACATAGGTGATTCTCCTTAAATCATTAAAAGCATTGTGGTTACTATGATTACACAAAATCATTTACCACATAATATGCTTAGCCTCACAATATGTCACTGAATTTCATAGGAATGAACTAGGACGTATTTAAACACCCTTTTATCGTTTAGGGGGTATATATGACCATATATACTAGCTTATGCATATCAGTTATGCCCCCACAGTGACCACCCTTAGGCATATGAATTCGTTGTCCTATTGAACTTAGATCTTGGGATCTCCAATCAACTAAGGTAGGTTTCCTTCACACACCCTTTTTCCATGGGCTTTAGTCTCATTCCACAACTTGATCTCTAATAAACCCTCAGGTTGTTGGATCCATAACATTATCTTTGTCTTTGACAAGTCACTATTGATAACTTTGCAGTTGAGATCAATTGTCATGACGTGTTCGTAACTCGAAAGTTAACATTGCCTATTGTCAACTTCTAAGACTATAACCTCAGTGGCCACCTGAATCTGGTTATAATATTTGTCTTAGAATGATATATTTATTATTTAAGGCAAACACATCTCCATTGTGCATTACGACATTTGTGTCCTCCACTTAATCGTCTATTTAAATGTTAGATTGGATTACAAAATCCTTATTGCCAAAAATAAATGCAAGACACCCCCGCATTTAAGTGTTATTGGATAACATCTAGATGGGTTAATGAGAACCATTTCTACATACCCTTATAGGGTTGTTTCTTAAATGGATCCTCCCCCACATTTCTTGCCATTTGAGCAACATTTTCGTAACACCACTTATGGCGACATTTATACACACATGATTGAACAAGATTAACCTCATTGTATCAGTGAATTCAACTCATATTACATTAGATTACATAAGCTTCCGAGCTGAACAAAGCAACATATGCCATTGTCATAAGTTTGTCACCAACTTAGAATAATTCTAATTTAACATCTAGAATAAGCTTAGACAATGAGTTCTCCTTATTAGCATTTCGAACAAACTCTTAATGAGTTAAATGTCTTTTCCTTATAATGAATGAAAATTCTCCCTCAACTTTGTCTATACACAAATTCTTTTTGTGTTTATACACTTTGAATGTTCAGAGTTAATTAGTATTCGTCAAGACCCATAATTAACCAAGTACTAGTCTAGCATGCTTTAGACTACAATACTTTAGGATGTGAACAGAAGATGCATCATTCTGATTCTTCATAGCCCTAAGGATATCATAATATCACTTTGCAACATTCATCCCTTTTTAAGACAAAATAATGAGACTTATTCATAATCTTAAAACATCAATATTTAGGAAGGTCTCACAAATTATTGTATATAGCAAATAGCTAAATTTTATCCTTCATTTAAGGAACATAACTTGTTTACCTTTGATCTCCAACACTTTACCATTGACTCATAAGGACTTAAACATAAGTCTTAATCCAAGTCACTTGGTGAACACATTCATCACCAACAAGATGAATGTTCCTCGTCTACAATCACTATTATGTGTGACATAGAGTCAACTAGATTGACACTCAACAACATGGCATTCATAATTTTGCCATAAGTGATTTGCATACAGTTATTGTTATTCATTAGGAGATATGTATATTTAGGATGCTCTCCCAAATGAAGGCAAAATCTCCATATAGTTCAAACAATAATCAAGTGGTAGACTGTCGCAACCCCCGACCCCTGCCCCGGGAGCGGGCGGCCGCGAGTTCTAGATTAGTGGTATCGGTGTTTATTAATTTGGCAGCAGAAATTTACATCCGGACCGTAGTTAGGAAATAGTTTATCAGAGTAAAACACCACATTTTTATAAATAATAAATACATGGGAAAAAACCCAAGTTTCCATTACAATGTTTATAGGGATAAACCCTAATTTATTGAAATAAAACTTCTTTCTTGTTTAGGTAACTTTTATAGCCACTTTTCCAAGCCTTCAGTGCTCTCCAGCTGGCTTCTATTGGCTTTCACATTTTGTTACCCGAAACACGTTTTAAAAAGTTTTATCAACAAGAAATACTGGCGAGCGCATCCTAGTTTAATCAAAACAATTTTTATCACTTTACAATATTGAGGGCATCCGCAATTACATTTGTTTACATCTATCCAATTACCACCCACGGTACTGTCAATCCTGACTTGTGGTCATGCTACTACTCACAGTGTAGTAACAACTAATGTATACAAAATCCCAACATACCGACAGTAATTGTAGAATCACAAATACTCAATCACTGTTAAATGTAATTTAAAATAATTGAGGTTTTGGAAAAACACTTGGACTCATAAAAAGCAGATGTGCTCACATTGCTATTTTAGGTAATACTACTGCTGTTTGGTGACTTACTAGTTATAATATATTAAAATTAAACAATGCACACATGTTAGTAAGATAAGCCAATTTACATTAGCTATACCCCCAAGACAAAACTCCAACAACTGAGTCAGGCAGAGCCTTAACATGCATTATGGAGCTCTTGATCAATCGGGCAGAGTAACTAATACGTAACCAGGGGTTATAAAACTTACAACGAGGCAGAGCTTCACATTTTAGGGTATTATATCGAGCAACACTATTGCTATTATAGGGGCTTTGAGAGAGAAAAGAATTGAACGAGGGACAACTGAGGTCGAGACCACAATTTATAGGCCTGATCGGGGAGCTCTCACGCCCCTCGAGAGATACAAGAGCAGCCTTCGCGGCCCGCGAGAACCCTAGACTAGGGTTTAGCTGTGGCGAGTCACAAGTGTAGGGTTGCCGGGTGTTGTGCCACGTGGCGGACTGGGGTGCCGCCTGGTGGCACGGGGTCACGGCCCGCGACGACTTAACCTAAGGGGGTCGCGCCCCACTAGAGCCTTAAATTTTTGTTTTTATTTGATTTTTAATAACATAAAGGTATATTGGGTCCGTTTTTCATATACAGGGTGTATTTTTGGACGTATAGGAGTATTTTAAGGGTTTTGGGAGAGTTGTTATATCCTCCCCACCTTGTTTTAGATCTCGTCCTGAGGTCTACTGGAACAGGTGTGGATATTTCTTTTGCGTCTCTGATTCAAGCTCCCAAGTGTATTCTGGTCCTCTCTTGGAATCCCATTTTACTTTGACTAGAACTAATCTCTTGTGTTTGAGATTCTTAATTTTTCTGTCTTCAATCTGTAGGGGTGTCTCTACAAACTTAAGTTTCTCATTTACCTCTATATCCTTAAGAAGTACCATTAATGATTCATCTGCTAAGGACTTTTTGAGATTACATACATGAAATACATCATGTATTCCTTCCATTTCCTTTGGCAGTTGTAGCTGGTAATGTCACACCCCGACCACGTAAAACATCAAATCGTGGCGGAAACGTCGGGGAGTGTTGTAACAGAATTATTGTTCCACAACCATGGTAATTAAAATTTATTTTATTCATCAACCAAAGAGTGGAATATATTGTTTCAAAACAAGAACCAAAGAGTACACAACATAATTAAACTAAGTCTATCTTTATTTTAAGTCTCTAAGGCACAGGTCCGCCCTAGTGTCACGATTATCATCCTAAGCAACAGCTCCTGAAACACATGTGAAAATAGGTACATCGGTATAAAAATGCCTGTGAGATACATAGGTTTTGTAAAAAAAATAGGATTCATGACTTAAGTTTAAGAAAAAGTTGTTTAACAAAAGTCAGTCATGAACCTTGTTAATTGTTTTGTTTTATAAATCTTTTGAAAAGCGATGATAAAGTAGATGATATGTAAAAGAGTAAAGTGAGGTTAAATGAATAACCAAGTAAAATGAGTTTTGTATAAATTAAGTTGTTTGTAAAACAATGTCTTGAAAAATACGTTATTTGCATAAATTGTTTTATGTCTAAATTGAAATGATTCAAATAACGCTACGATATGTAATACCATACAAGCACTTATATATAGGAAGTACCAGCGGCGTATCCACCATGCTTGTATCATATTACACACGCCTCATTACTCAAATCATTTTACCCAAACAAACCACCAATGTAAATTGCCCATGTCTAAACCGTTTGTCAAATGTCTTTGTGTAAATCATGTCAAAATGTTTATGTCAAAATGTAGTCCATGAAATATATATATCAATATCAGAATGTCTATGTCAAATGTCAAATATGTAATGTGTAAACAAATGTCATGTATGGCAAGTGAAATATATATATATATATATATATATGTGTGTGTGTGTGTGTGTTTACTGAGACACAGATAAAAATGCACAAAACAATGTATTGAAGTAAAACGTGGTTTAAATCAACGTTATGTCTTGTGGAAATGCATGCTATACTGAATACGAACATTTATGCGGTATTGTAAAAATGCATACATCTAAGCCTTGTGACTGTGGTGATAAGCCCTTAAACAAATTAAAGGTCTATCTGTGTTATGTTTTATCGAATTCGGTCATTCCTTTCATCCAAACATACCTAGGATGTCAGGAACGGGAGTTGTCAATTCCTATGGTACCATTACCTACTAACGAGCGGCGTGATCAAAGTTAATGAATGTATATGGACTCATTAAACAAACCAAATGTCATATCAAAATGTAAGAATGTGATGAAATGAAAATGTACTAAGCATGATGAACATACATAGCATGAAAAGGTAATGTAAAACAATGCACTAGGTATGCACTAAATAGACATACATAGCGTGAGATGTAATGAAAACAATGTACTAAGTATGCGCTAAATGAACATACATAGCATAAAATGTCATGTAAAACGATGTACTAAGTATGCTACAAAGGACATACATAGCAAAAACACAATGAAATCATGTACAAATAATGTACTAATGAACATAGCAAGTATATGATATGAAAGCATGGAAAGCATGACAATAACAAGTAGGCACATGTGTTTCACCCCAAAATGTTTGAAAAACAGTAAAAGAGGGGTCTATGTACTCACTTGAGATTGCTCAATAGACTTTAGATATCCACCAAGTAAAGCTAGAAGGTTACGGAATCAAACGGCACCTAATATAGGTAACTACATTAATAAACGGACCTATTCAGAGGATCGGGTAGCATGTGGGTTCGCAAACCAAATGAGTGTAGGAACTCATGTAATATGGTTTAACAAAGCCTACATACTAAAACGAAACTTATCCTAAGTGCTTTTGACCCGTTACGACCCGTTTAGGTAGCTTATGCTTCCTTAACGCGTCGTTCGCGTAAAACGCATTCGGATCGCCTAACTAGCCCTATGACAAGTAAGATATGCCTTAACACGTCTAATATTGTTACTAAATCAGTTAGATATCAAAAATTAGGTTATATAGGTCTTAAAATGAATTTTGGCGCAAAAAGGGTATTTTGGTAATTTACCTAAGGCATATATATCACCTATCACACAACTAATCAAACGACGTGACCATAAGGTATAACCTCGGAAGGTTATTCCCTATACTACTATGGTCACCTAAAGTGTTTGGTCGGATCCTAATGATCGACCAAATGGGTCGGGTTCGAAAGCATAAGCGATTGATTAGATCGCTTACCCTTACGACCCTAAACAAGCACAAATCTAAAAGTGACGAGCTAAACATGCTAGGTCATGTTTAGTCAAGTTAGAAAACAGGTTTTGATTTCAAAACAAACGGTTTTGATATCAAAACAAACGGTTTTAATATCAAAACAAACGGTTTTGATACCCTAGAGTAGTTTGGTTACAAAATACGCAAGAATATGCATTTTGGCCGAAACTACGACTCGTCATTGAGCCTAGATAACATGGTAATCAGTAGGTATAGTCACTAGGGACTATGACCATCGTGATTACGCTCACGTTATGAAGTTCAAACGAACTTCGCATTGACCACAAACTGGTTAATGCAGAAAGTCAAACGCAGCTTGACTTTCGAGCTAAAAACGCATAAAAGAACGAAGGAACACTTACAAAGGGTCCCCGCAAGTATTTGATCCAATCCACTCTCAGGTAGGAAGCATATACTTCCACTTAGAGAGTATAAAATCAGATCAAATGTGAGGGAATGAGTGAAATGGGTGAGGGGTATACATAGGATTTCTAGAACCGTTAGGATCGTTCCTCGTAAACCGAGATTCAATCCTAGCCGTACACCTCGAGCCCATGGTTTATAAAACCATTAGAGCCCATAGATTAAGCCCCTTGTTTGCTAAAAATTGTTTGCAAGTGGGAAATGAGAGTATAACAGCTGTTAACAGGCTGTTTCACAGTTTCTCCATATCTGGGAGGGCCTCGCGGCCCGCGTAAGGGACAACAGAAGCTTACGCGGCCCGCCTGGGAAGTACAGATCAGAAACAAGTTTTGCAGAATGATGGTTTCAGTCCTTTTTGTGTTTTAAAGCCATTCTCGAAATGTTTAAGGCCCATCAAGCCAACTTTAAGGCCCTAAAATGATGATTAAACATTGTGGACATGAAACATGCTCAAAAATATGCCGGATTTCGGTTCATTTGGTCGTACGATCGCGATGTTTGCTTAATTACGACGGAATGCGCATAAGCGCGAAAAATGATCCAAATTGCGCGACGAATAGATTTTTCTTATGCCAAACACTAAAATAAAATATTTTAGTGCTTACATAAATTTTTGGATGTCCGGATGTATTCAGAGTGTAAGTTATGCGCGAAAATGCAAACATATGCACTTTTTGACGCTTTTAGTCCCTGAATGAGCATAAAGTTTATTTTAGCACACCGAACCCCTCGAAGCCTATTTATAAGCTATGAAAAAGATATTTAGGGTGTGTTTAACTTATGGTCATGTTCCGGAATGTCTATTACAGTTCAAATCGACATACTTTCGCAGTTTGTCAATTTTAGTCCCTGTAAGCGAATTAACTTGATTTTGCCAAACCAAAGCCTTCAAAACTTATTTCTAAGTTATGTAAAGGTTATTTAAGGTATGTTAAGCATAAATTGATGTTCCGGATTATTTGTCGCGTTAAACAGACTACGTTTACGCACCATTTTTTGCGTATAACTCTCCAGAAAGCGATATAGAGTTTGAATTTGAATAAAAGTCAAAACATGAAAAACATCAAACATGAAAAAAAAATGTTGGGATCAAATAACTTTATTTCATTGATAACTGAACTGTTTAGAATGATTACAAGCACAGATGTCACAGTCTCCCCTACTTGTGGAAATTTCGTCCCGAAATTTGTTTAGAGGAAACTCGTGAGAAAAGATGTGGACACTTCGCTTTCATTTGATCTTCACGTTCCCAAGTAAACTCAGGTCCATGCTTAGATTCCCAGCAAACTTGAACCAAAGGAATGCGCTTGCGTTTAAGCCATTTGACTATTCGGTCCATGATTTCCACAGGTTTCTCAACAAAATGTAGTGTTTTATCAACACGAATCTCGTCAAGTGGTATGTGGAGGTTCTCATCAGCTAAACACTTCTTGAGATTGGACACGTGGAAGGTTGGATGAACATTTCCAAGTTCAGGAGGTAACTCAAGTCTGTAGGCTACTTTACCGATTCTTTCGATGATCCTGAATGGTCCAACATATCTAGGTGCAAGTTTTCCTGTCTTTCCTCTGATCACACCTTTCCAAGGTGAGACCTTAAGTAATACACGATCACCGACTTGAAATTCCAAGGGCTTGCATCGTTGGTCCGCGTAACTCTTTTGACGGCTTCGAGCTGTCTGAAGGTTATCACGAACTTTCTTAACCTTATCAATTGTCTCTAGAATGAGGTTAGGTCCAGTAAGCTGAGCCTCAGCTATCTCATTCCAGCAGACTGGTGAACGACATTTTCGACCATAGAGAGCCTCGAAAGGAGCCATGTTGATGCTGGAGTGATAACTGTTGTTGTAGGAGAATTCAATCAACGGAAGATGTGAATCCCAACTACCACCAAAATCGATCACACAAGCTCTAAGCATATCCTCCAAAGTCTGGATTGTTCTTTCAGTTTGGCCATCTGTTTGTGGATGATATGCTGTGCTCAGATTAAGTTGGGTCCCCATAGCAGATTGCATGGTTCTCCAAAAACGAGAAGAAAAGTGAGCATCTCTATCAAAAATAATGTTCAAAGGAACACCATGTCGAGATATGATTTCATCCACATAGATTTTAGCCAGTTTTTTAGCAGAAAAATCCTCACAGATTGGCAAGAAATGCGCTGACTTAGTAAGATGATCAACAACTACCCAGATGGCATCATGACCTTTCTTAGTGCGCGGAAGTTTAGTAATGAGATCCATAGCGATGTTTTCCCATTTCCAAACTGGGATCTCTGGTTGCTTCAAAAGACCAGAAGGATGTTGGTGTTCAGCCTTTACCTTAAGACAAGTAAGGCATTTTGAAACGTACAAGGCAATATCCTTCTTCATACCAGGCCACCAATACTGAGTACGAAGATCCTTATACATTTTGTCTGAGCCGGAGATCATCTAGGCTTGGGACCCACAAACGGTCCATGAAGTAGTACGATCCATCGTCCTTCAGTTCAAGATCAGGCTTAATGTGATAGGGTAATTCCTTACCCATCAAGTCTTGTGAAACACAAGCATGCTGAGCCTGAGAGATGCGGGTCTGAATATCAGATCGAGCTTGAATGTCAGAATGAACACGAACGCAATGAAGCTTGACATGTTCTTTACGACTCAAAGCGTCAGCCACGACATTCGCCTTACCAGGATGGTAGCGAATTTCGCAGTCATAGTCGTTTAGAAGTTCAACCCAACGTCTCTGCCTCATGTTGAGTTCTTTCTGATTGAAGATATGCTGAAGACTTTTGTGGTCAGTGAAAACCACACATTTTGTACCATACAAATAGTGTCTCCAGATCTTAAGAGCGAACACAACTGCACCCAACTCAAGATCATGAGTGGTGTAGTTTTTCTCATGCACCTTTAACTGCCTTGATGCATATGCTATGACTTTGTTCCTTTGCATCAGAACACAGCCAAGTCCCAAATTTGATGCATCGCAGTACACGACAAAATCATCATTGCCTTTGGGCAAAGATAGGATAGGCGCATCACAAAGTTTCTGTTTCAAGGTCTGAAACGTTTCTTCTTGTTTAGAACCCCATTCAAAGGGTTTATTCTTCTGAGTTAGAGCAGTTAAGGGAACTGCAATCTTCGAGAAATTTTCAATGAAGCGGCAGTAATAACCCGCAAGACCAAGAAATGAACGAACTTCAGTAGGAGTAGTAGGCGTATCCCAATCCTTAATCGCACTGATCTTGGAGGGATCTACATGAATACCTTGTTCGTTGACGATATGACCCAAAAATTGAACTTCTTTAAGCCAAAATTCGCACTTGGAGAATTTGGCAAAAAGTTGCTCTTTCTTTAGGAGTTCCAGAGTAAGACGAAGATGTTGCTCGTGATCAGCTTGCGTCTTAGAATATATCAATACGTCATCAATAAAAACGATGATGAACTTATCTAAATAAGGCTTGCAGACCCTATTCATCAAGTCCATAAAAATAGCAGGAGCATTAGTTAAACCGAATGGCATAACTATGAACTCATAATGCCCATAACGAGTGCGGAACGCTGTCTTGGGAATATCTTCTTCATGCACACGAAGTTGATGATACCCAGAACGTAGATCAATATTTGAAAAGTAAGAAGCGCCCTGTAACTGATCAGAGAGATCATCAATGCGAGGTAGGGGATATCGATTCTTGATGGTAAGCTTGTTAAGCTCACGGTAATCGATGCACATTCTGAAAGATCCATCCTTCTTCTTGACAAAAAGAACGGGAGCACCCCAAGGTGAAAAGCTAGGACGGATAAAACCTTTGTCAGAAAGATCCTGAAGCTGCTTAGACAGTTCTTGCATCTCAGAAGGTGCAAGACGATATGGAGCTCTAGAAATAGGATTTGCACCTGGTACGAGATCAATACGGAACTTGACTTGGCGCGCTGGGGGTAATCCAGGTAATTCCTTAGGAAACAACTCCGAATAATCCCGAACAACTGGGATATCTTGAATAGATTTACCCTTGTCCTTATCTGCTGTAACATGTGCCAAGAAGGCCACATAGTTCTTTCGCAGATACTTTCGAGCTTGAAAACAAGACATGAGCTTGAGGCTACTAGCAGGTTTCTCACCATGAACCTGTAGGATCTCACCTGACGAAAGCGGCACACGAACGATCTTCTCAAAACAAACTACCTCTGCGCGATGCTTGGCTAACCAATCCATACCCACTATAATGTCGAAGCTTCCTAGTTGCATTGGTGTGAGGTCGATAGGAAAAAGATGGTCGTTAAGGTTCAACTGGCAGTTGCGAAGGACAGAATTAAGAACAATGGGTTCACCACTAGCAACTTCTACTGTCAAAGGCTTACCTAGTTTCATTCTAGACATGTGAAGCAATGGTTCGAAAGATAAAGACACAAAACTCTTATCGGCCCCTGAATCAAAAAGAACAGATGCGGGTTGATTATTAACAGAGAACGTACCGTTCACCACTTCATTGTCTGCTTGCGCTTCTTGTGCATTCATGTTAAAAACTCGACCTCGAGCTGGAGCCTGATTCGGATTCGCATTAACCAGCCTTGGACACTGGTTTTGATAATGGGTCAGGTCTCCACAATTATAGCACGAGCCAGGAGGATAGTGAGGTCGTGCAACTTGCTGTTGAACAGGTTGTTGAGCTGGATTTCGAGCGACCTGAGCAGAACGACAAGCTTCTGCAAGGTGTCCAGACTTCCCACAGTTGGTACAGAAACGGCACGGAAGTTGCTGTTGATGGTGACTATTGCACCTATTGCACAAAGGTGCATTCCCTTCATACCGCTTCTTTGCTGGAGGCTGCGCTGGCTGATTTGGTGCAGCTTGTGCAGTAACGGCGAAATTTTGGGAAGCCTTACGCTTCCTAGAACCCTTCGAGGAACCAGAATCCTTACCCTTCTTGTTTTTACCTTTCTTGCTCTCACTCTGATCAGACGCCTGCTTCTTACCCTTGTCACCCTTTCTATGCAGCTTACCCCTTCTAACCTGAGACTCGGTCAATGTCGCAGATAGCTCGATTGCCTGACAGACGGTGGTAGGGTTACTACCAGTAACGGTGTCTTGTATGGAGTCAGGTAGGCCATCGATATACCTCTTGATAGCCTTCTCGAGTGGGGTAACCATTGTTGGGCATAACAAACTCAGCTCCTCATACCTATCAGTATACGCCCGGTGCTCGCCACTATCCTGTTTTAGATCATCAAACTCCCTTTCCAAAGCTCGCAGTTCATGACGAGGACAAAACTCCCTCATCATAAGAGTCCTCAGTTCAGCCCATGTTTATGCTAAAGCAACCTCAGCACCACGGTCTCTCATAACCCTGTTCCACCATGTAAGTGCCCTCTTCTGAAACACACTGGAAGCAAACTCGACTTTGCGATTGTCAGGACACTGAACGTGACGGAAAGTATTCTCAATGCTCTCGAACCATTGAAGAAGCCCAGTTGCTCCCTCAGAACCACTAAAATTGAGTGGTTTAGCCGAGTTAAAACTCTTGAAATTGCATGGAGCATTGTTGTTGTTGTTGGCTTGGTTATATTGAGCAATAAGATTTGGGAACGCAGCAGCCATTTGCTGTGCGATGATTTCTGCCAGTTTGGCATTGGGTAGCGGATTTTCGCGTCGAGGAGGCATTCTAAAAGAGGAAACATGAAAGGAACGAGTGAGATGATTAGGTGAAAAGAATAAGATGAAACAAAAATTGACGAAAGCAAAGATGGTGGTAATTCGTCCGTATCACAAAGCAAACAAACGACACACAGTGACTAATCAAAGTAAATGGGTCAAAAATAATGCTCCGCGAAGACATGCTCGCCTATAAGTGAACACTCACCCCAAGAGTTCCCAGGTAAGAGTGACTGGTCCAATTATGTGGATTTGTACGAACACTCTAGCCTTAGACAGAAAACCCAGGGTACAAGCATTCACCCTTCCAGTTTGCACGTGTTCACACTATTTAGAACCCAAAACTTTGACGAGATTTTGAAAACTTGGAAGGCACAAGGCCAAAAGAATCATTCAAAAATGGATGGTAAATTTTCAAAATCATTATGAAAAATCAAAGAGTTCAAAACCGTATAATAAATTATTTAAAAAAAACAGATGATTGATTTTCAAAAATCGTTTCGGAAAATTGGGTTCTCGTTTTGGTGATCACCTAAGGATAGGTGAAGTGCATGTTTTAAAATCTAAACACAAGACAACTTGTGTTGGGGTCCTAGAAAGTTTATAGTCTAGGTCAAAGCATTACTAATAACCTAATTCCCTATAACCATTGGCTCTGATACCAACTCTTCTGTCACACCCCGACCATGTAAAACATCAAATCGTGGCGGAAACGTCGAGGAGTGTTGTAACAGAATTATTGTTCCACAACCATGGTAATTAAAATTTATTTTATTCATCAACCAAAGAGTGGAATACATTGTTTCAAAACAAGAACCAAAGAGTACACAACATAATTAAACTAAGTCTATCTTTATTTTAAGTCTCTAAGGCACAGGTCCGCCCTAGTGTCACGATCATCATCCTAAGCAACAGATCCTGAAACACATGTGAAAATAGGTACGTCAGCATAAAAATGCCTGTGAGATACATAGGTTTCGTAAAAAAATAGGATTCATGACTTAAGTTTAAGAAAAAGTTGTTTAACAAAAGTCAGTCATGAACCTTGTTAATTGTTTTCTTTTATAAATCTTTTGAAAAGCGATGATAAAGTAGATGATATGTAAAAGAGTAAAGTGAGGTTAAATGAATAACCAAGTAAAACGAGTTTTGTATAAATTAAGTTGTTTGTAAAACAATGTCTTGAAAAATACGTTATTTGCATAAAATGTTATATGTCTAAATTGAAATGATTCAAATAACGCTACGATATGTAATACCATACAAGCACGTATATATAGGAAGTACCAGCGGCGTATCCACCATGCTTGTATCATATTACACATGCCTCGTTACTCAAATCATTTTACCCAAACAAACCACCAATGTAAATTGCCCATGTCTAAACCGTTTGTCAAATGTCTTTGTGTAAATCATGTCAAAATGTTTATGTCAAAATGTAGTCCATGAAATATGTATATCAATATCAGAATGTCTATGTCAAATGTCAAATATGTAATGTGTAAACAAATGTCATGTATGGCAAGTGAAATATATATATATATATATATGTTTACTGAGCCACAGATAAAAATGCACAAAACAATGTATTGAAGTAAAACATGGTTTAAATCAACGTTATGTCTTGTGGAAATGCATGCTATACTGAGTACGAACATTTATGCGGTATTGTAAAAATGCATACATCCAAGCCTTGTGACTATGGTGATAAGCCCTTAAATAAATTAAAGGTCTATCTGTGTTATGTTTTATCGAATTCGGTCATTCCTTTCATCCAAACATACCTAGGATGTCAGGAACAGGAGTTGTCAATTCCTATGGTACCATTACCTACTAACGAGCGGCGTGATCAAAGTTAATCAATGTATATGGACTCATTAAACAAAACAAATGTCATATCAAAATGTAAGCATGTGATGAAATGAAAATGTACTAAGCATGATGAACATACATAGCATGAAAAGGTAATGTAAAACAATGCACTAGGTATGCACTAAATAGACATACATAGCGTGAGATGTAATGAAAACAATGTACTAAGTATGCGCTAAATGAACATACATAGCATAAAATGTCATGTAAAACGATGTACTAAGTATGCTACAAAGGACATACATAGCAAAAACACAATGAAATCATGTACTAATAATGTACTAATGAACATAGCAAGTATATGATATGAAAGCACGGAAAGCATGAAAATAACAAGTAGGCACATGTGTTTCACCCCAAAATGTTTGAAAACAGTAAAAGAGGGGTCCACCAAGCAAAGCTAGAAGGTTACGGAATCAAACGGCGCCTAATATAGGTAACTACATTAATAAACGGACCTATTCGGAGGATCGGGTAGCATGTGGGTTCGCAAACCAAACGAGTGTAGGCACTCATGTAATATGGTTTAACAAAGCCTACATACTAAAACGAAACTTATCCTAAGTGCTTTTGACCCGTTACGACCCGTTTAGGTAGCTTATGCTACCTTAACGCGTCGTTCGCGTAAAACGTGTTCGGATCGCCTAACTAGCCCTATGACAAGTAAGATATGCCTTAACACGTCTAATATTGTTACTAAATCAGTTTAGATATAAAAAATTAGGTTATATAGATCTTAAAATGAATTTTGGCGCAAAAAGGTTATTTTGGTAATTTACCTATGGCATATATATCACCTATCACACAACTAATCAAACGACGTGACCATAAGGTATAACCTCGGAAGGTTATTCCCTATACTACTATGGTCACCTAAAGTGTTTGGTCGGATCCTAATGATCGACCAAATGGGTCGGGTTCGAAAGCATAAGCGATTGATTAGATCGCTTACCCTTACGACCCTAAACAAGCACAAATCTAAAAGTGACGAGCTAAACATGCTAGATCATGTTTAGTCAAGTTAGAAAACAGGTTTTGATAACAAAACAAACGGTTTTGATACCCTAGATTAGTTTGGTTACAAAATACGCAAGAATATGCATTTTGGCCGAAACTACGACTCGTCACTAAGCCTAGATAACGTGGTAATCAGTAGGTATAGTCACTAGGGACTATGACCATCGTGATTACGCTCACGTTATGAAGTTCAAACGAACTTCGCATTGACCATAAACTGGTTAATGCAGAAAGTCAAACGCAGCTTGACTTTCGAGCTAAAAACGCATAAAAGAACGAAGGAACACTTACAAAGGGTCCCTGCAAGTATTTGATCCAATCCACTCTCAGGTAGGAAGCATATACTTCCACTTAGAGAGTATAAAATCAGATCAAATGTGAGGGAATGAGTGAAATGGGTGAGGGGTATATATAGGTTTTCTAGAACTGTTAAGATCGTTCCTCGTAAACTGAGATTCAATCCTAGCCGTACACCTCGAGCCCATGGTTTATAAAACCATTAGAGCCCATAGATTAAGCCCCTTGTTTGCTAAAAACCGTTTGCAAGTGGGAAATGAGAGTATAACAGCTGTTAACAGACTGTTTCACAGTTTCTGCATATCTGGGAGGGCCTCACGGCCCGCGTATGGGACAACAGAAGCTTACGCGGCCCGCCTGGGCAGTACAGATCAGAAAAAAGTTTTGCAGAATGACGGTTTCAGACCCTGTTGTGTTTTAAAGCCATTCTCGACATGTTTAAGGCCCATCAAGCCAACTTTAAGGCCCTAAAATGATGCTTAAACATTGTGGACATGAAACATGCTCAAAAATATGCCGGATGTCGGTTCGTTTGGTCGTACGATCGCGATGTTTGCTTAATTACGACGGAATGCGCATAAGCGCGAAAAACGATCCAAATTGCGCGACGAATGGATTTTTCTTATGTCAAACACTAAAATAAAATATTTTAGTGCTTACATAAATTTTTGGATGTTCGGATGTATTCAGTGTGTAAGTTATGCGCGAAAATGCAAACTTATGCACTTTTTGACGCTTTTAGTCCCTGAAGGAGCATAAAGTTTATTTTAGCACACCGAACCCCTCGAAGCCTATTTCTAAGCTATGAAAAAGATATTTAGGGTGTTTTTAACTTATGTTCATATTCCGGAATGTCTGTTACAGTTCAAATCGGCATACTTTCGCAGTTTGTCAATTTTAGTCCCTATAAGCGAATTAACTTGATTTTGCCATACCAAAGCCTTCAAAACTTATTTCTAAGTTATGTAAAGGTTATTTAAGGTATTTTAAGCATAAATTGATGTTCTGGAGTATTTGTCGCGTTAAACCGACTACGTTTACGCACCAGTTTTGCGTATAACTCTCCAGAAAGCGATATAGAGTTTGAATTTGAATAAAAGTCAAAACATGAAAAACATCAAACATAAAAAAACAAATGTTGGGATCAAATAACTTTATTTCATTGATAACTGAACTGTTTACAATGATTACAAGCACAGATGTCACAGGTAAGCTACTGGTCCTATTCTTCTAATAATCTCAAAAGGTCAAACATACCTAGGGCTTAGCTTTCCCCTTTTGATGAATCTGACCACTCCTTTCCATGAGAAACTTTTAATAACACCTTATCTCCTACTTAAAATTCCAACGGTTTTCGTCTGTTATTAGCATAACTCTTTTGGCGATCGCGTGCGGCTTTTAGTCTTTCCTTGACTTGAATGATCTTGCTCATTGTTTCTTGTATTATCTCTGGTCCAGACAGTTGCTTTTCTCCAATTTCTGCCCAACAGACTGGAGTTCGGCACTTTTGTCCTTAAAATGCTTCAAATGGTGCAGCATTAATGCTGATATGATAGCTGTTATTGTAGGAAAATTCTATTAATGGTAGATGATCGTCCCAATTTCCTCCGAAATCAATTACACAAGCTCTAATCTTATCCTCCATTGTCTGAATCGTCCTTTCACTTTGTCCATCCGTTTGAGGATGATAAGCTATGCTTAGATTTAACTTGGTTCCTATTGCTTTTTGGAAACTAGTCCAAAAATGAGAAGTAAAACGGCTATCTCTATTAGAAACAATAGATAAAGGAATTCCATGTAATGAAACTATTTCATTTACATATAACTTGGCTAATTGTTCCATACTGAAAGTTTCATTCATAGGTAAGAAATGAGCAGATTTGGTTAATCTGTCTACAATCACCCAGATTGTATCATCGTGTTTTGGGTAATTTGGTAACAAAGTCCATTTTTATCAATTCACATTTCCATATTGGCATTTCTAGTTGCTGCAATAAACCTGAGGGTTTCTGATGTTCAACTTTAACCTGTGAACAGGTTAGACATTTGGCGACATAGGATGCTATATCCTTTTTCATTCCTATCCACAAGAAATTCTTTCTTAAGTCTTGCTACATTTTATCACTACCAGGATGTATCGTGTACTTAGACGTAGGGGCTTCTTCTAAAGCGTAGGTGTGACAAATGTGTTCTGTAATTGATGAACAATGCAAAAACAATGATAATTATCAATAAAACAATGTGTTTTGGTGTTACTATATGTGTATTTGTGTTTGATGATTTAACAATTCGATTTGATTCCAATTTTAAGCTTTAAATCGCTTTCTGGAAAGTTATACGCAAACTGGTGCGTAAACACAGTCAGTTTAACGCGATAAACACTCCGGAATAGTGACATAGGCTTAACATACCTAAAATAACATTTACATAACTTAGAAATAAGTTTTGGATGGTTTGGTGTGTTGAAAACAAGTCTATTCGATCGCAGGGACTATTTGTGTCAAACTGCGAAACTATACCGATTCGTATGGTATCGAAGAGTCCGGAACTTGATCATAAGCTAAACACACCATAAATAACCTAAACATAGCTTAGAAATAGGCTTTGAGTGGTTCGGTGTGCAAAAATATGCTTATTTGATCTTACAGGGACTAAAAGTGTCAAAAACAACGTAAGTTTGCATTTTCGCACATATCTTACGTTCTGGCCACATCTGGACATCCAAAATTTTTGTAGACACTAAAATATTTTTATTTTAGTGATCGGCATGCAAAAATACCATCCGTCGCTTAATTTGGTTCGTTTTCGCGTCCGTTTGAGTTTCGTCGTAATTTAACGAACAACGCGACCGTACGACCAAACGAACCGACATCCGATATATTTTTTAGCATGTTTTGATTTCCCTATACTTTAACTTCATATTAGAGCTTTGAAATGAGGTTAACGGGGCTTAACCGTGTCAAAAATGAGCCGAAATGCATGTTTTACAGGTTCAGGGGCTAAAACTGACATTCTGCCAAAGATGGCTAGGCGGCCCGCGTAAGCCAGGGCTTATTCTTACGCGGCCCATGTCAGTGTCTCAGATCAGAAACTTCTCAGCAGCTACACAGCAGCTTCCCAGCTCGTTCTTGAGGCCCTTGTACGCAATTTTCATGTTTTGGGGACCAAGTTAACACCTCCCCAAGGCATCTAATCAGCTCCTAACAATTGTATGGCTAAGATCTTTCCCTCCTTGCCAAGGAATGATCCTAATGGTCTTGCAAAAACTATAAATAGCCAAGCCATTCATTGTTTCACTTGCTCATTTACTTCTTCTCTTCTCTACATCTGATTTGGAGCTCTCTCCCAAGTGTTTGGAGCTTTCTAATCTGACTATTCTTGTTGAAAAGATAGCAAGGACCTATTGTGAGCATTCTTTCATTCTTTTTCTTTATGTTAGTGCAGAAAGTCAAACAAGTTTGGCCAACAGTTTGACTTTCGGTTTTGACCATCAATTGGTCAAGTCAAAGTTCAATTGAACTTTGTAACGTGATTGTAATCACGATGGTTATAATCCTTAGCATTATACCTACTGATTACCACATTAACTAGGCGTAGTGATGAGTCAAAGTTTCGGTCAAAATGCGTTTTAGCACGCATTTTGCAACGGAACTATTTTTGGGTATCAAAACCCATTGTTTCGATACCAAATCAGTAGGTTAAACATGTTTTGACATGATTAACTCGTCACTATTAGTATAGTGCTTGTTTAAGGTCGTAAGTTAAGCGGTCTAAACAACCGCTTAGACTTTCGAACCCGACCCGTTTGGTCGATCTTTAGGATCCGATCAAGCTCGATTAGTGATCATAGTTACATAGGGAATAACCCCTGAGGTTATACCTTATGATCACATAGGATTGGTTGGTTAGTTGCTAAGTAGCTTGTATGCCCATAGAAAATGACCAAAACGCCCTTTTGAAGCATAAATCCATATTTTACATATGTGAACATGTTTTTGACATATAATCTGATTTAGTAACATGTTTAGGTATTATTGGGCATATAAGACTTGACATAGCATATAGTTAACCATCCGAACATGGCTTCACACAAACGACGCGTTAAAGTAGCACAAGCTACCTTAATGGGTCATAACGGGTCGAAAGCACTTAGGCTAAGTTCCGATTTAGAATGTAGGCTTTGTTAAACCATATCACATGAGTTCCAACACTCATTTGGTTTACAAGACCTCATTCTATCCGATCTTCCGATTTAGGTGTTGATTTATTTACTAGTGATCCGATTACTAGGTACCACTTGAATTTCCTTGGTTTCTCTGAGCTTCGCTAACTTCTTTAGATCAAGTATACCCTATCATTCAATGTGAGTACATAGTTCCCCTATTTTACAGTTTTCAATTGTTTTGGGGTGATTCATATGTGCTAAATGTTTTCAAGGTTTTAACGATGGTTTTCAAAACGATTTCCGATATTTAAACAATGGTTTCAAAAGCGATAAAGATGGTTTATATTAAACTAATAACAATTTCAATAATGTGAACGAACTCGATGGTTGTAAATGACATAACGAATGACATACATTAGCATTGATCAAGCCGACCAGTATTAGGTTATGGTACCATAGGATCTGACAAATCCCGTTATCAGACTACACCCATGGTTATATGTGGGGGTTATGTAGGTAACGACCGAATCTGATGATTGTTAACTTACCCTTTGGTGGTTTGTTAATACGATAAGCGAGGTGGTCGAGTCACGAAGGTTTGAATGTTATTAGCGAGGCAACCATAAGTAGTTTCACAAATTAAAACGAATACGATTTTGGGACGAATTAAACGATTTGGAACGACTTAAACGATATAAACGATTTGAACGAACGATTGGTTTTGGGTACTGATTAGATAATGGGACGGGTGTAGCATGATAAAAGCATGGTAGATACGCCGTTGGTACATCTTATTTATAAATGCTTTTATCATATTACATTGCGTGACATTATTTAGTTCACTTGGGAAACGATTTGAAACGATGTCACACAACGAGGTTTTCGAAATGATATAAACCATACGAGTTTTATTAACGAGTTTTTAACGAGATGTTTTACCAAATGGTTTTCTAAAATAAAATGTTTTCGAGTTAAGAATCATGGCTACGAGATTTTATAAATTATAACCATCTTGATTTAAGTTGGTTAATCATGTTGCATTACTATATACTTTTCAAAACAAGGTTTTCGAGGTATTGCAATATATATAAACGAGCCATGATTCTGATACTCTTACAAAACCTATGTACTCGCCAGCATTTCTTTGCTGACTATGTTTTTACATATGTTTTAGGTGATAATGCTTGATGTTGATTGCTAGAAAGCAAGTTCACTTAGGATCCGGACATGGCTTTAGCGACTTAAAAACGATATTAGACGATGTTTAATTTTTTTTTTGGTTTATGACAATGAACAATACATAATAATCCAATAAAACGAAACTTTTAATTACCATGGTTGTGAAACGATGATTCTGTTACAACACTCCCCGACGTTTCCGCCACGGTTTTGTTGTTTTAACGTGGTCGGGGTGTGACAGAAGAGTTGGTATCAGAGCCAATGGTTATAGGGAATTTGGTTATTAGTATTGCTTTGACCTAGACTATAACTTTCTAGGACCCTAACGCGAGTTATCTTGCGTTTAGATTTTAAAACAATACTGTCACCTATCCTTAGGTGATAACTACAACGAGAACACAATAACAAATCCGATTCGAAAATTAATCATCTATCCATGGATGATTGATTGTAAGGTTTTGATCCCTCCTAGTTTTCAAAATCTCGTCAAAGTTTGGGTCTAAATAATGTGAACACGTGCAAACTGGAAGAGTAAATGCCTGTACCCTGAGTTTTCTGTCTAAGGCTAGAGAGTTCGTACATATCCGCAGTATCGGACCAGTCACTCTTACCTGGGAACTCTTGGGGTGAGTGTTCACTTATAGGCGAGCATGTCTTCAGCGATACATTATTATGACCTATTTACTTTGATTAGTCACTGCGTATCATTTGTTTGTTCGAGGTAATGAACAAATGATCGCACTCCTTATGTTTTGTCGATGTTTTCAATTTCGTTTCTCCAATTGTCGACCTCACTCGTTTCTCATGTTTCCTTGTTAGACAATGCCTCCACGACGCGATGCTCAAACATTTACCGCTGAAGAAATCGCAGCCCTTGTTTCTCAGCAAATGGCTGCTGTACTTCCAGGTGTTGTGACCCAAATCCACGAGTTATATAACAATAACAATAATAACAACAATAACGCACAGTGTAATTTCAAGAACTTCAATTCTGCGAAGCCGCTTAAGTTTTCTGGGTCACAAGGAGCAACTGCGCTCCTGCAGTGGTTCGAGAGTATCGAGAGCACATTCAGACATGTGCAGTGTCCGAATGCGCGTAAGGTTGAGTTTGCTTCAAGCGTGTTTGAGAAGCGAGCTCTTACATGGTGGAACAGAGTGATGTGTGATAGGGGTGCCGAAGTGGCGTTGGCATAAACTTGGGAAGAGCTCCGAGCTCTCATGATGAGAGAGTTCTGTCCCCGTCACGAGATTCGAGCTTTGGAACGCGAGTTTGACGATCTGAAACAAGACGTGGGAGAACACCGTGCTTATACGGATCGATTTGAGGAGCTTAGTTTGTTGTGCCCGACTATGGTTACCCCACTGGAGAAAGCAATCGAGAGGTATATCGATGGTTTACCCGATTCCATTCAGGATATTGTGACCGGTGTTAACCCTACTACCGTTCGTCACGCGATTGAGTTGTCGGCTACCCTGACTGAGTTCCAAGTCAGGAAGGGTAAACTCACCCGCAAGGGTGATAAAAAGAAGTCGACCGATTCTGATAAGGAAAAGGGTAAGGGTAAGAAGGGTGAGTCGTCAAAAAGGTCGAGGAAGCGAAAGGGTACTCAGAATTGTGCTGTTACAGCACAAAATCCTCAGAACCCACCGACTCAAACTCCTGCAAAGAAAGCGTATGCTGGTACTGCACCACACTGTGCTCGATGTAATGGTCACCATGTTGCCCAACAGGCCTGTAAACAGTGTGCTACGTGTGGTAGACTTGGGCATTTGGCCAACATTTGTCGTTTTGGTCAAAATCAGGCTGCTCAGGTTCCAGCTCAAGCTCAAGCTCAAGGGAATGCTACGAGATTCCCACCTGGTTTGTGTTTCAATTGCGGAGAAATGGGTCATTTCCTCAACAATTGCCCGAGATTGGTTAATGCGAATGCGAATGCGAATCCGAATGCAAACGCGAATGTGAATCCCGCTCGTGGACGGGCATTCAATCTGAACGTGAACGAGGCAAGGGCGGACAACGAAGTTGTTAACGGTACGTTCCTTGTTAACAATCAACTTGCATCTGTTCTTTTCGATTCTGGTGCCGATAGGAGTTTTGTTTCGTTATCCTTTGAACCTTTACTAGCGATACCTAGAATTAAACTGAGGAAACCCTTATCTGTTGAAGTTGCTACTGGTAAACCTCTTGTACCCGATTCTGTTCTTCATGGTTGTCAATTGAACCTCGATAACCATCTTTTCTCCATTGACCTCATGCGATGCAACTCGGGAGTTTCGACATTATCGTGGGGATGGATTGGTTAACCAAACACCATGCTGAGGTGGTTTGTTTCGATAAGATCATTCGTATTCCTCTTTCTTCTGGTGATGTCCTGGAGGTTCGTGGCGAGAAACCATCTGGTAGATTGAAACTCATGTCGCGCACGAAAGCTCAAACCTATCTACGAAAAGGATATGTTGCTTTTCTGGCACATGTCACCGAGGAAAAAGGCAAGAGCAAGAGTATTCAGGATATTCCGATTGTTCGGGATTATCCAGAGGTGTTTCCTGATGAACTGCCTGGTTTGCCTCCAGTTCGTCAAGTCGAGTTCCATATTGACCTTGTACCCAATGCTAACCCGATTGCGAAAGCACCTTATCGTCTTGCACCGTCTGAGATGCAAGAGTTATCGAAACAGCTTCAAGAGTTATCTGTTAAAGGATTCATCCGTCCAAGCTTTTCGCCCTGGGGTGCCCTGTCCTCTTTGTGAAAAAGAAAGATGGATCTTTTCGAATGTGTATCGATTATCATGAGCTTAACAAGCTTACCATCAAGAATCGATATCCCCTACCCCGAATCGATGATCTCTTTGATCAGTTGCAAGGTGCTACCTGTTTTTCCAAGATCGATCTGCGTTCTGGGTATCATCAACTTCGTGTATTCGAAGAAGATATTCCCAAAACTGCATTCCGTACGAGATATGGGCATTACGAGTTCACAGTCATGCCTTTTGGTTTGATGAATGCCCCAGCTATCTTCATGGACTTAATGAATAGGGTCTGTAAACCTTATTTAGACAAGTTCATCATTGTGTTCATCAACGATATTCTCATTTATTCAAAGTCTCAAGCCGAGCATGAGCAACACCTTCGTTTGACTTTAGAACTCCTGAAGAAGGAACAACTTTTTACTAAATTCTCCAAGTGTGAATTTTGGCTTAAAGAAGTTCAATTTTTGGGACATATAGTCAACGAGCAGGGTATCCATGTGGATCCTTGCAAAATTGCTGCAATCAAGGATTGGAATACACCAACGACGCCTACAGAAATTCGTTCATTTCTTGGCCTCACTGGTTATTATCGTCGTTTCATTTCTAACTTCTCGAAGATTGGGGTTCCACTCACTGCTTTGACTCAAAAGAATAAGCCTTTTGAGTGGGGACCCAAGCAAGAAGAAGCGTTTCAAACGCTGAAACGGAAGCTCTGTGATGCTCATGTTCTATCTTTGCCCGAGGGAAACGATGATTTCGTTGTCTACTGTGATGCATCCAACTTAGGCCTTGGTTGTGTTCTTATGCAACGAGGTAAAGTTATAGCATATGCATCTAGACAATTGAAAGTTCACGAGAAGAACTACACGACTCACGATCTTGAGTTGGGAGCTGTGGTTTTCACTCTCAAAATCTGGAGACACTACCTCTATGGAACGAAGTGTGTGGTTTTTACAGACCACAAAAGTCTCCAGCATATTCTTAATCAGAAAGAGCTGAACATGAGGCAAGGACGTTGGGTTGAACTCTTAAACGACTACGATTGCGAGATTCGCTACCATCCGGGTAAGGCGAATGTCGTAGCCGATGCACTTAGTCGAAAGGAGCGAGTCAAGCTTCATTCTGTTCGAACTCTATCTGATCTCCAAACTCGAGTTCTTTAAGCTCAGCAATCTTGTGTTTCATAAGATTTGATTGGTAAGGAATTACCACATCAGCTTGAGCTTAAACTCGAAGCGAAGGACGATGGTTTGCTCTATTTCATAGATTGTTTGTGGATTCCGAAACAAGACGATCTTCGCACTTTAGTGATGGACGAATCTCATAAGTCTCGATATTCTATCCATCCTGGTGTTGATAAAATGTACAAGGATCTTCGTACTAAGTTCTGGTGGCCTGGTATGAAGAAAGATGTTGCCTTGTATGTATCGAAATGCCTAACTTGTCTCAAAGTCAAGGCTGAACATCAACGACCTTCTGGTTTGCTTGTACAACCAGAGATACCGGTTTGGAAGTGGGAGAACATTGCTATGGATCTCATCACTAAATTACCGCATACATCTAAAGGTCACGATGCTATTTGGGTTGTTATCGATCTACTGACGAAGTCAGCTCATTTTATTCCGATTCGCAAGGATCTATCTGCTGATAAACTTGCAAAGATTTATGTTGATGAGATAGTATCTCGACATGGTGTTCCTTTGGACATCATATCCGATCATGATGCTCGATTTTTTGGAAGACCATGCAATCTGCTATGGGAACCCAACTAAATCTAAGCACTGCTTATAATCCCCAAACAGATGGACAATCTGAGAGGACGATTCAAACTTTGGAGGATATGCTTAGAGCATGCGTGATTGACTTTGGTGGTAATTGGGATTCTCATCTGCCATTGATCGAGTTCTCTTACAACAATAGTTATGCTAGCATTAAAATGGCACCATTCGAAGCTCTCTACGGTCGAAAATGTCGTTCACCTGTTTGTTGGAATGAGACCGGTGAAGCTCAGCTTACTGGACCGGAGCTTGTTCTGGAAACAACAGACCAAATCAAGAAAATTCGCGATAATCTTGTGACAGCTAGATGCCGTCAAAAGAGTTATGCGGATTTAGGACGCAAGCCCTTAGAATTTCAAGTCGGAGACCATGTCCTACTCAAGGTGTCACCTTGGAAGGGAGTGGTGAGATTTGGAAAGAAAGGAAAACTTGCACCACGATATGTTGGACCATTTAAGATTGTTGAAAGGGTTGAAAGGGTTGGAAAGGTTGCCTATCGACTAGAGCTACCTCTAGAGCTTGGAAATATTCATCCGACTTTTCACGTGTCCAATCTGCGAAAGTGTTTGGCTGACGCTAATCTTCACATTCCTCTCGACGAGATCCAAATCGATGAAACGATGCACTTTGTCGAGAAACCTGTGGAGATAGTGGACCGTACATACAAACAGTTTAAGAACAAACGGATTCATTTGGTCAAGGTTCGCTGGGAATCCAAACGTGGCCCAGAGTTTACTTGGGAACGTGAGGACCAAATGAAGGCGAAATATCCGCAATTGTTCTCACAAGTTTCCTCTAGTTAAAATTTCGGGACGAAATTTCCTAAAGTAGGGGAGACTGTGACAACTGTGTTCTGTAATTGATGAACAATGCAAAAACAATGATAATTATCAATAAAACAATGTTTTTTGGTGTTACTATATGTGTATTTGTGTTTGATGATTTAACAATTCGATTTGATTCCAATTTCAAGCTTTAAATCGCTTTCTGGAAAGTTATACGCAAACTGGTGCGTAAACACAGTCAGTTTAACGCGATAAACACTCTGGAATAGTGACATAGGATTAACATACCTAAAATAACCTTTACATAACTTTGAAATAAGTTTTGGATGGTTTGGTGTGTTGAAAACAAGTCTATTCGATCGCAGGGACTATTTGTGTCAAACTGCGAAACTATACCGATTCGTATGGTATCGAAGAGTTCGGAACTTGATCATAAGCTAAACACACCATAAATAACCTAAACATAGCTTAGAAATAGGCTTTGAGTGGTTCGGTGTGCAAAAATATGCTTATTTGATCTTACAGGGACTAAAAGTGTCAAAAACAACGTAAGTTTGCATTTTCGCGCATATCTTACGTTCTGGCCACATCTGGACATCCAAAATTTTTGTAGACACTAAAATATTTTTATTTTAGTGATCGGCATGCAAAAATACCATTCGTCGCTTAATTTGGTTCGTTTTCGCGTCCGTTTGAGTTTCGTCGTAATTTAACGAACAACGCAACCGTACGACCAAACGAACCGACATCCGAGATATTTTTGAGCATGTTTTGAGTTCCCTATACTTTAACTTCATTTTAGAGCCTTGAAATGAGGTTAACGGGGCTTAACCGTGTCAAAAATGAGCCGAAATGCATGTTTTACAAGTTCAGGGGCTAAAACTGACATTCTGCCAAAGATGGCCAGGCGGCCCGCGTAAGCCAGGCCTTATTCTTATGTGGCCCGTGTCAGTGTCTCAGATCAGAAACTTCACAGCAACTTCCCAGCTCGTTCTTGAGGCCCTAGTACGCAATTTTCATGTTTTGGGGACCAAGTTAACACCTCCCCAAGGCATCTAATCAGCTCCTAACAATTGTATGGCTAAGATCTTTCCCTCCTTGCCAAGGAATGATCCTAATGGTCTTGCAAAAACTATAAATAGCCAAGCCATTCATTGTTTCACTTGCTCAATTCCTTCTTCTCTTCTCTACATCTGATTTGCAGCTCTCTCACAAGTGTTTGGAGTTTTCTAATCTGATTATTCTTGTAGAAAAGATAACAAGGACCTATTGTGAGCATTCTTTCATTCTTTTTCTTTATGTTAGTGCAGAAAGTCAAACAAGTTTGGCCAACAGTTTGACTTTCGGTTTTGACCATCAATTGGTCAAGTCAAAGTTCAATTGAACTTTGTAACGTGATTGTAATCACGATGGTTATAATCCTTAGCGATTATACCTACTGATTACCATGTTAACTAGGCGTAGTGACGAGTCAAAGTTTCGGTCAAAATGAGTTTTAGCACGCATTTTGCAATGGAACTATTTTCGGGTATCAAAACCCATTGTTTCGATACCAAATCAATAGGTTAAACATGTTTTGACATGATTAACTCATCACTATTAGTATAGTGCTTG
Organism: Helianthus tuberosus; assembly: GCA_030545235.1. Classification (NCBI taxonomy): domain Eukaryota; kingdom Viridiplantae; phylum Streptophyta; class Magnoliopsida; order Asterales; family Asteraceae; genus Helianthus; species Helianthus tuberosus. The sequence goes on along the minus strand of JARYGA010026718.1, from coordinate 31,708 downwards.
TTTAAGGTCGTAAGTTAAGTGATCTAAACAACCGCTTAGACTTTCGAACCCGACCCGTTTGGTCGATCTTTAGGATCCGATCAAGCTCGATTAGTGATCATAGTTACATAGGGAATAACCCCTGAGGTTATACCTTATGATCACATAGGATTGGTTGGTTAGTTGCAAAGTAGCTTGTATGCCCATAGAAAATGACCAAAACGCCCTTTTGAAGCATAAATCCATATTTTACATATGTGAACATGTTTTTGACATATAATCTGATTTAGTAACATGTTTAGGTATTATTGGGCATATAAGACTTGACATAGCATATAGTTAACCATCCGAACATGGCTTCACACGAACGACGCGTTAAAGTAGCACAAGCTACCTTAATGGGTCGTAACGGTTCGAAAGCACTTAGGCTAAGTTACGATTTAGAATGTAGGCTTTGTTAAACCATATCACATGAGTTCCAACACTCATTGGGTTTACAAGACCTCATTCTATCTGATCTTCCGATTTCGGTGTTGATTTATTTACTAGTGATCCGATTACTAGGTACCACTTGAATTTCCTTGGTTTGTCTGAGCTTCGCTAAGTTCTTTAGATCAAGGATACCCTATCATTCAATGTGAGTAGATAGTTCCCCTATTTTACTGTTTTCAGTTGTTTTGGGGTGATTCATATGTGCTAAATGTTTTCAAGGTTTTAACGATGGTTTTCAAAACGATTTCCGATATTTAAACAATGGTTTCAAAAGCGATAAAGATGGTTTATATTAAACTAATAACGATTTCAATAATGTGAACGAACTCGATGGTTGTAAATGACATAACGAATGACATTCATTAGCATTGATCAAGCTGACCAGTATTAGGTTATGGTACCATAGGATCTGGCAAATCCCGTTATCAGACTACACCCATGGTTATGTGTGGGGGTTATGTAGGTAACGACCGAATCTGATGATTGTTAACTTACCCTTTGGTGGTTTGTTAATACGATAAGCGAGGTGGTCGAGTCACGAAGGTTTGAATGTTATTAGCGAGGCAACCATAAGTAGTTTCACAAATTAAAACGAATACGATTTGGGACGAATTAAACGATTTGGAACGACTTAAACGATATAAACGATTTGAACGAATGATTGGTTTTGGGTAGTGATTAGATAATGGGACGGGTGTAGCATGATAAAAGTATGGTAGATACGCCGCTGGTACATCTTATATATAAATGTTTTTATCATATTACATTGCGTGACATTATTTAGTTCACTTGGGAAACGATTTGAAACGATGTCACACAACGAGGTTTTCGAAATGATATAAACCATACGAGTTTTATTAACGAGTTTTTAACGAGATGTTTTGCGAAATGGTTTTCTAAAACAAAATGTTTTTGAGTTAAGAATCATGGCTACGAGATTTTATAAATTATAACCATCTTGATTTAAGTTGGTTAATCATGTTGCATTACTATATACTTTTCAAAACAAGGTTTTCGAGGTATTACAATATATATAAACGAGCCATGATTCTGATACTCTTACAAAACCTATGTACTCGCCAGCATTTCTTTGCTGACTATGTTTTTACATATGTTTCAGGTGATAATGCTTGATGTTGATTGCTAGGAAGCAAGTTCACTTAGGATCCGGACATGGCTTTAGCGACTTAAAAACGATATTAGACGATGTTCAATTTGTTTGTTTGGTTTATGACAATGAACAATACATAATAATTCAATAAAACGAAACTTTTAATTACCATGGTTGTGAAACGATGATTCTGTTACAACACTCCCCGACGTTTCCGCCACGGTTTTGTTGTTTTAACGTGGTCGGGGTGTGACAGTAGGTTTCCTTGTTTGGGTATCCAAATTCTTTTCTTATGGAATCTCCAAATTCTATCTGTTCCTTTTTCTAATTCCTTAATCATTCCTTTTAATTTTTCAGTATCGTCCTTGATTACTGTTTCCTGCATTTTTCTAACTTGAGAGAACGTACTCGTATTGGCTTTTCATGATACTTTCGACTTAAAGCATCAGCTACTACATTAGCCTTTCCTGCATGATACGGGATATTACAATCATAATCACTGAGAAATTCCATCCATCGTCACTATCTCATATTTAACTCCTTTTGCCCGAAAACTTATCTTAGACTCTTATGGTCTATGAAAACAGTAAACTTGTTACCATACAGGTAGTGTCTCCAAATTTTAAGGGCAAAAATTATGGCTCATAATTCTAGATCATAGGTTGTATAATTCTCTTCATGATTCTTAAGTTTTCTAGAGGCACAGGCTATAACCTTTTAACGTTGCATCAACACACATCCATAACCTAACTTAGAAGCGTCACAATAGACTATAAAGTCTTTAGTTCCTTCTAGTATCGCGAGTATGGGTGCGTTGGTTAACTTTTTCTTTACAATTCTAAAAGCTTCTTCCTGTTTTGATCCCCATTAAAACTTAACTGATTTGCAGGTCATTTTTGTTAATGGAATAGCTTTGCTAGAAAATCTTGAATGAAACGTCTATAATAACCTGCTAGTCCAAGAAAACTTCTCACCTCCGTTGGTGATTCAGGGACTTTCCATTTAGTAATCGCCTCAATTTTTGTAGGATCCACATGAATTCCTTCATGATTAACCAGGTGTCCAAGGAATTGCACTTCTTGTAAAAAAAATTCACATTTTGAGAATTTAGCGTAAAGCTTTTCTTTTCTCAGCAAATTTAAAAGTGTATGCAGATGCGCTGCATGTTCTTCTTTACTCTTAGAGTAAATTAGAATATCATCTATAAAGAAAATTATGAATTTATCCAGATATGGTTTACATATTCTGTTCATCATGTCCATAAATGCGGCTGGGACATTGGTTAAACCAAATGGCATGACTGTAAATTCATAATGACAATACCTTTTTCTGAAAGTAGTTTTAGGAATGTCCTCTTCCTGTACTTTCAATTGATGATATCCTGAGGATAAATCGATCTTAGAAAAGAATTGAGCTCCTTGAAGTTGATCAAACAGATCATCGATTCTCGGTAGTGGGTACCGATTTTTAATCGTGACCTTGTTCTGTAACACCTCGATTTTTTCTTGAGCATTTATATTAAGATAAAAATGATGATAATAATAATGTTAGGTTTTTCAAATTTAAGATTTTGTTTTCAAATTTAAGATTTTGTTATAAAACAATCAGATTTATTTTCGTATATAAAGTTAAGGATAGGTATACAGGGTGGAGATACAATAGGAAGTTTATTTGGCTAGGAAGGCTAGGAAGTGATCTTGACCATCCATTAAGTTAATCAAGGGCTAAGATTAAATTCTGGAAATTAAAAGGAATAAAAGAGGCGCGTGAGTTTGTTTAGGGGCATTCTAGTCAATCCAAGGCAATAGTTTCTCTCTCCTCCAATTCCCCCCCATTTTTTAAACGTTGATAACTCTTTCATACGACATTATTTTTTTCTAAAAATTGCACCAAAAAAACGAGCGTTTTTTTATCTTTAAAACGAGTATACTATTGCTATATTTTCAAAAAAAAAATTTAAAACCCAGTTGCGTAAAACGCAATAGAAAAACCCTCAGTTACGTAAAACGCAATGAAAAAAAAAAACCTAAAAAATGACATTTTTCTAAAACGCAATGCACCAAAAACACAAAGAAATGTCTTATTTGTAAAACGCAATAGCCAGAAAACACAGAGAAATGTGTTATTTCTAAAACGCAATAGCCTAAAAACTCAAAAAAAGTATTGCGGTTTCTGGAGAGATGCTGCCATAGAATTTGTGAATTGCTGCAGAATACCTTCTTAAATTAAGTCCATTACTGCAATTGATTGTTTTATGCTAAAGCTTATAATACAATATATATGTAGCCTGCTCTATTACATAAAACGCAATAAATCTTCCAAGAGCATGAGAAACTGTCAACAGGTTCCAACTGTTTAAAAAACCCCCAGTTACCTAAAACGCAATGCATAAAAAAGTATCCCACCTCCTTTCAAAATGTATTGTGTTTTCTGGAGAGATGCTGCAATAGAATTTGTGAATTGCTGCAGAATACCTTCTTGAATTAAGTCCATTACTGCAATTGATTGTTTTATGCTAAAGCTTATAATACAATATATATATGTAGCCTGCTCTATAGCCTAAAACGCAATAAATCTTCCAAGAGCATGAGAAACTGTCAACAGGTTCCAACTGTTTTAAAAAACCTCCAGTTACGTAAAACGCAATGAAAAAAAAAACCTTGAAAATGACATTTTTCTAAAACGCAATGCACCAAAAACACGAAGAAAATGTCTTATTTGTAAAACGCAATAGCCAGAAAACACAAAGAAATGTGTTATTTCTAAAACGCAATAGCCTAAAAACTCAAAAAAAAAGTGTAGTACCTAAAACGCAATGACTAAAAACACTTAAAAATGTGTTTTTTTCTAAAATGCAATAGCCAAAAAACACATAAAACTCTCTTATTTCTAAAACGCAATGGACACATAAAACTGTCTGTGAACTGTCTGTGAACTGTCTGAATTGTCTACGAATTACTGTCTTCGAACTGTCTGAATTGTCTACGAATTGTCTAAAACCCAGCCAGGGGCTCTGCCCCTTGAACCCCGCCAGGGGCTGCCGCCCCTGGGACCCCGCTACCGGGGGCTGCCGCCCCCAGACCCCCGCCAAGATCGTAAAACGCAACGACTATATCAAAAACCTAGATCGTAAAAATGAAATTAAAGAATTTCTTACATGGATTGAAGTGATTTCTTCAACAATTGACGAATTTTGAATGATTGAAACACTTATCAGTGCTCGAATCGAACGGATTGAGTGATTATCTTCAAAATCACCTGGAAAAAACACGAGATTTTGTATGAAATTAAACTGGGTTTTCTCAAAAAAGCTGAAGAACACGTTGATCGGGTGTTTGAATCATTGATTGGTGACGAAAATCGCACTATAATGTAGTGATTATTGAGATAGAAAGTGAAGAAATGGATGAAGATGGTGGGTTTTGAAAAATGGTGGGTTTTGATGGTACTGGGTTTTGAAAAAGGAAGAAGAAAGTGGTGGATTGACTAAAATACCCCTCCTTATGTTTTTCATCTTTGCCATGTGTCATTCTCTTATTGATTCCTATCCTTCCTAGCGAAATTAATCTTCCTATTTGATCTTTTCCCTAGGTATACATATGTGAAACAAATGTTTTGTTATAATTAATAAGTATAAGTTAAAAAAATGAAAACGTGAATTGTAGACGTTCAAATGGAAATCGATTAATTAATGATGGATGTTTTTTTTTTTAAATTTACAAATGATTATTATAATAATTCATCAACTATTCAAATCCTTACTCGTATCAAACCAAAAAGACCGAAAATTCAGGAGCAAGATTGGCAGATCATTAAGTCTCTTTAAACCCTACAAACCTTGCCATTGAAATCGCCCTTGAATCCGTTCCTTCAGAGTTTTCCGTCATGCCGCACCATGACTCTCTGGCAGCTGTGAACCGCCACCGACACACACCACTATATCACCTTTGTTCCGTCTGCACTATATTGCCGCACAACCCGTATCACCACCATCGGCCGCCGCGAATCAGTAGTACCAACATAGTTACTCCCCCTCGTGAAACTACCTAGACCGCATGTGGCCGTCTTCAGCCGTCCCACACACACCAACGCCACCGCTTTGAACCGTCGTACGGTCCGCTGTAACTACATACGCCTTCCGACACCGTGGCGCTCGTTGTTTCGATCTAAGAGGTAGTTAAACAAATCACCCTTGTTAATATGTTTTAGCCAAAGACTTTCTTTTTGGATTAAGGGTGGGTTATTTCCGGCGATCGAGGGTTTGGGGTTTGTGTAGATTGTTTGCCGGTGAGATACGATGAGAGTGAGAGGGTTCCGTAGGTTGGTTATTATATGTGTGTTAATGTAGATATGTGAGTGTGTGTTTATATGAATGTATGTGGGCCATCTTGTGTTGTGTGTGTAAAGTTTATGTATGTGCATGTGTGCATTCTGTATTATTGTATGTGTGTATAGTGTGTATATATGTGTGTGTTCTGTGTGATATGAATCATGATAATGTGTGTGTAAGTATGGAATGTGAATGTGAGCATGGAAGTGTAAGTGTGACTACTGTGCATGAGCAAAAGTGATGTATTAGCCACTGTGTGTTCGTGAGTGGGCATAGAAGGTTGAGTTATTCTAATATTCATGTTGACTAAATAATTATTTTGACTAGTTATTAAAATAAAAACTAATACAATAATAATGTTTTTACTATTATGTATTAGTATATTTTATATATTACACTACTAGAAAAATAGGTTTTTCCGACCGCAATTTTGGTCGCAAACCATTCGCAATTGCCCTGTTGCGACCGTTTTCCGACCGGAACTGCGCACGGAAAAACACTCGTCGCAATTGCTCTACTCCGACTAACTTGCGACTACTGCTATCTTTTGCGACCCGGGTTTTGCGACTTTAATAATGGTCGTAAATATTGCGACTGCTCCTGGTTTTGTGGGACTTGGCTGTGACGGTCTTGATGCGACCGCATGCCTTTTACAAACTGCGATCGTTTTCCGACCGCATGCCTTTTACAAATTGCGACCGTTTTGCAACTGCTTGCCTTTTGAAAAATTGCGATCGTTTTTGCGGTCGCAATTTTTATTAATTATAGCCATTTTCTATTTTAACCTGCATATAATATCAACTTTAAAATTTACATATTATCAAATTTTCACAATTATAAAAAACATTCCACTTAAAACATCCAATACCAAAGTAAGCATAACAAAATACATATTCAAAACAAAGTGTTTTTACGTTTTGAAACCTAAGTCAATGATTATGAGTTTTGAAACCTAGCTTTTAGGATCGCTTCAATGTTTGTCATTCTTTCATTCATAGCCTCTTTCTCCGCCTTATCTTTCTCTTTTTCCACCACCAATCCCGCAATAATATCGTTCAACCTTTCTTGTTCTTCTTTTTCTTTCACTATATCTTGGATAATCACATTCAACCTTTCGATCTAATAAAACCAATGCAAAGTGAAATATTAATGACCAGCATAATCACAATTTATGAAACTAATCAGTTTGACTTCTAAGGTCAAATCGCCTATCTTCAATATCAATACAAAAGTTAACATATTATTGACTATTATTGACTGAGAAGTGATTGCATGAAAACATGAGGTCAATATTTGAGTTTAAACGGGCCAAGCGCTTTGCTTTAGCTTACAATTATCTGTTGTTGATTATTAGTAATGAGTCAGTTCATTCAAACATTACATTTACTAATTTGTAACCTTACACCACACACTAACTGTTTGTATAAAACATGGAGAAAAAAGTTTAAACATACTGTGTGTGATGTTGAGTTTTGCAGAACATCTTTGTAAGTAGAGACTTGAGCTTGGGTATTGGGATTCAAACATAGGGCAGTTTAAACAGGTTAAATAACAGTCATTAAACAGCTTAAACAGTCAAACAGATTCTATATAACATTACAGCGTAATAGAGTCATTAACAGCAACAAACAGATTCTATATAACATTACAGCCTTTTATTCAAAGATTATTGCAAATATTTTATATGTTATTGAATTTTCAACTTCTATTTGAATAGTTACTCGAATTTGTTAGTCTTAGCTTAATTTATGTTAATTTTGATCAGCCGGCAACAATGCAAAATGAAATACAAAGAATGAACTTGAAGAACCTAAAGCTTAAAGAGATGTGTTTAATAATTAGCTTGGTTTGTGTTTTATTTCAAACGGGTCGATTTGGGTCGCATTTATTTCAAATGGGTCATATGAAATTTAGTTAAAAGGGGAACGGGTTGAAAGACACAATGCATACTTGTATCATTATGAAGTATCATACGGGTTGAAAGACACAAATATATACGTGAGCAAATAGAAACCTAGCCTTCACTCTGTTAATCAGATCTTGCAGGCCCAAACCCATCAGTTGTTACCTTTATTTCTTTAACACAACCCAAGAGATTGTCAAGGTATGTTGTAATACTAATTTCCTTTATAAAATTTAGCAATGAATACTTTTGCATTGAAATACGGAAAGTATATCATACCTGTATATTAGTTCTAAGGGATGGTGTCATACATTTCTTTGCTACTGACAAAAGGTGGTTGATGCACTAATTGATACCATATCTTCTTCTATACTGGCTGAGTATTTTTTTAATCTCTTTCCAATAGTGCATGTAACATGTGAAACAATTTATTTTGAGAAGCATTTGTTTTACTGGAAAAAAAAAGTAAAAGGTCTCGTTTGCTATGGATATGACAGGCAACACAAGGACTTAAACGTTTAACGAACTTGAGTTCTATTATCTTGTATGGTAACACATAATACTTTTCAGTTCCTATAGTGTTTATACTATTTTATTATTATTTTCATATATATATTTTGGATATCATACCTGGTACACTTTCCTATCGGCAATTTTCGGTGGTGTAATGGGTGCACGTGCCAAATTAGGCCAGGTATGAAGAATTCCCTATGCTATTATACCATTAATATACCCGACCACCGGACGGGTATAGAACTAGTTTTACATGAACCGGTTGGGCCAAATTACAAGAATATTACTTTTCTCAAGTTCAACAACCACGCCATCTGCCACCTTTTCCATATCATCTCCCTAAGGCCTAACTTTCCAAGTTGTAATAAAAATTTGTCACACACGTTTTAAACATAGAAAATAATGATAATAATAAAGCTGCTGATTATAGTCAACACACTATAGATTTAAGGTGTGGTCATCGTCACAACATTGTTACTAGCACAAAAATATATTTCAATATGCAACACATAACATTTTCAGATTGCGGATTCAATATGCATATCACTTTATTCAAATGAACAACATCGTGCTTACTTTTGTGAAGTATCAATAAAGATCCTCTTGTAATGATTGTAAAATGCCACAGAGAGCACCTATAGGAAAGGAATTACAACTAGTGCTCCATAATAACATACAACAAACCATACAATAACAGTAAATAACATAGAAATGCTGGAACGAATCGATTTTAGACACTTCAATCGATGGATAAAACAGTAAATAACATACTAGCCATGATAATAACATAAATAAATACAGATTTTCAACAATACATAACAATAATCGAAAGAATACCGAATAATTGTAACGGTACCTTGAGCATCTCTTTGTGAACACCGACATGAAAATAAAACTGGAAGTAAGCATAATCTGTACAAGGAGGCGATTCAATTTCGCAATGAGAATTAGGCATTTCACATAAATCAAACAACAACAATTAAGTTCGGTGATGAAGGAGTGGATCGATGATCAACAGAAAAAGTAAAACCTGAATCGATTAAGAAATACAATCGTTGGAGTTCTGCTGCCGAATCGTATTCACAGCTATGAATCGATTAAGCTCTGCTCCTGAATTGATTGGCGGATAAATCGATGAATCTAGGGTTTAGATTGATAGATGAATCAGTGAATCTAGGGTTTACGATCGATGTTCACAGCCCTATTTTGAGGAGATGATTATACATTTCTTGCTTGATTTCGTTGCCCCTTTGTTCCCAATTAGATGTGAGACTTTTAGCATTACAGTCTTGGGCCCCCAATTAAGCTAACACTTGGCTTCATCTTATGTGTCTTGGATAGAGTAGCTACCATTCCATACTTGATTATTTTCTTCACATGTTAACGTGACTGGATTTTGAAATGTGTCGCCTTCATCAAATCTACGCATAAATTTTGTATCAAACGACATAGTAAATGGTTATATGAATATCAGAAACCATGAAGAATGGTGTTAAATTGCAAATTTTGAGCAAATGACCTTTTGAGTTTAGAGATTGCTAATTGTTGTTTGCAAAAGCAGGGTGTTAATATCCTGGTGAGGCATGCAAAAAGGTCGATGTTGGATGAACTAGAAGCAATGCTAGACATTGTGGACCCACAATCAAGATGCGTTAAATCTCTAACCTTGAAGAGGAGGTCATCCAACATGCCAGATGGTGGTGTGATCCAAAAAGAAGTAGCGGAAGGCGTGACTCAGGTAGTCCACGTGATAGGACTGGACGGCAGTTCTGAAACCTTTGAATGAGCTTGTTAGTAAGTCCATGACTACGAAACCTGTGTTGAGGTTGTCTTTGTTTGCCAGTGTTTTTCGGGTTTTAAGTAGGTTTAAACAGTTCGTTATTGCTACAATTCTGTATCTTTCTCTGCTTGTGCAACAATGGGTTCTGAAACTAATGTGTTTAAAAGTAAGTTAATGTTTTTGTGTGTTTGTTTTAATTTTGTAAATTACTTTTTTTGTTTAAACGCCAAACGCAGACACCCCCAAATCTACTTCTATGTTACACCCAAAAAACACCAGCAAACTAAGAGAAACTCAACACGGGATTCATAGTTATGGCTTGTCTCTTTTTTTGTTTAGATACATTTTACAATTAAAATTTATATATGTAACATTATATATATAATTTAATAATTTTTATCATAATTTTATATATGATTATAGTTATTACAAATATATCTATATATATGTGTGCATATATATAGAATATCAATTAAAAATTACAGGCTCGTACACAAGCCAGCTTGAGTTCAGTAAGTGAAGTTGGACTCCTTTACTTAACACACATCTTTTAGGCTAGAGCTCATTTCATCAGTTAAAGCTTTTAGATAGCCTATCTCGAGTAGCTCACGAGCGCGTTGGCTCGTTTACAAACCTCGTTAATATGAGTTTGCATATTATGGCAGGCGCTTGCTAAGATATGGGAGAAGAACAAAGTGAAGAAGAAGAAGGAGTTGTCACCTCAAGATGCAGCCATGATGATACAGATAACGTTTAGAGCATATCTGATAAGGAAGTATATGGCTCTTCGTGCCCTTCGTGATTTGGCTACTGCTAAGGGGAAGCTTAAGGAGGTCAAGGCTTTGTATAACAATTACTCCTATCGTCGTCGGTTGACTCATGATAAAGAGGAGAGACAAAAGTTTTCTGAGCGTATCATTGTGCTTCTTCTCACTGTGGATGCCATTGAGGTAAATACATGGTCCTTTTATGTTGCCTCTTATGCAGGTTATGCTATGAAATGGATATATTTTTGTGATTCATGTTATTGTATTATCCTCTGGCTGAGAAAAAGGATTGAATAGTTGATTGATTATATAGCTCTTGTTGAGTGTCAACATTTCTATTTATTCTGTAAAATCTGATAGCATGGTAAGAGTAATATTATTTTAATATAAATAGATTATAGTAAGACTAATCTTAAAGATACGAATTTAGGTTTGTGTATTATTTTTAAGGACAGTTCGATTTGGTGGGTTTTTGCTGCGCTTGCAAATCAAGGTACGGATTCTGTTTTCTTTTCATCATAGTATACTTTTATTTTTCGTTACTCGTTGGTATGGATTCTTGTTCTTGACATCATAGTATTGTAATTCAAGTCCGTTACTTTGTAGTACGGATGTTTTCGCTGGTGGTTTCTATTTCGTAATTAGTATATATTGTAGCATGCAATAGACCTTAGATTTTGTGCTCATTGTTGCATGTTCCCTTCAAACTTATGTAAAAATACATTTATTTCTGATACGACTTTGTACTCTGTCACCCGAGCAATTATATGTTAGACTTGTCGTTGGTGCATCAACGACATGACACTCATCGTGACGGTGCGTAACTAAAGGTCATGGCATCTCTAGCTTGTGCTTGTGTAGCACTTGGCCCCTAGAGGCGAATAGATCGATCTTAGCTCTGACTCCTGTTGAGATGGAATAATGTGTGTATGCCTACACGCACCATCTCGGCGCATGGACTATAGCCATGTATGCCTCAGTTAAGGCTCGTGGGTGCTTCTATATTACGTGACTTGTTTTACTGTTATATGTTGTCACGTATGTCTTGTCTCTGTTATGATATGTTGAAATGTTTATATGCATCTGATTATGTTCAGTATCTGTTATCTTTTCAGTATAAGTTTTGGGATTTAAGTTATGTAAGTATCGGTTTCAGTGCCAGAATTTCAATCTCTATTTTCAGCATGTGTCCAGTGTCAGCCTCAGTATTTGTTTTAGAACTGTTTTGTTTCCAGTATCGGGTTGCATAATCTTTACAAGTATTAGATTACTATGTTTTCAAAACTCAGGTTATCTAAACTATTTTGTTGATTAAATATATATATTTTCAAATTAGATATATAGTTGTTTTGGTTATATAATGTTTTGCCAAGAAATTCGAGTTATCGTTAGATTTTGATCTAAACCTAAATGTTTATTCATAATATAGTAATTTCGATATTTTTCTTGTTTTAAAGGAATTGAGATTTTTAAACAATACTATATTATAAGTAAAACTATTTGAAAGAAGGAAAATTGTTTTAGTTTCAAATGTGGTTCAATGTTAGTCTCGGTTCAGCTTCCGTTATATATTTGTTCGTCTTTACATGTAATGTCGATTTCTCCATTACTGAGCAACTTTTTGGCTCAACCGTATTTTCTTTCTTGTGTTTGTCTTATTTGTTTGACATGTAATTTGGGAAACATGGGGAATAAGTGAAGAGTGTAGTGAAGATAAAGATTTATTTTTATTTCGGTAATGTAATGAAAATGTAATTAGGATCTTTTGTTTTCAACGTTATGGATTGGTTTTAGTTTTGATATCTGTATGAGTGACACGTCAGTCTGTTCAGGTTGGGGTGTTACATGTTCAGTTCTCGGTAATCAATGCACATACGCATTGATCCGTCCTTTTTCTTGACAAACAAGATTGATGCTCCCCATGGTGATGAACTAAGCTGTATGAAACCTTTTTCCAGAAGTTCGAACAACTGTTTCTTCAGTTCCTGCATCTCCGCTGGTGCTAAACGGTAAGGTTCCTTGGCAATCAGTGCTGTTCCTGGTAGTAGGTGAATTCTGAATTCAACCTCTCTATCTGGCGGTACTCCAGGTAGCTCTTTTGGGAAAACATCTGAGAATTGAGATACTACGGGAATATCTTTCAATTCTTTTCCTTTAGTGTTAATGATTACGGAAATCATATACACTAGGGATCCTTTCCTTGCATAACTTGCTGTTTTCATCACAGAGATGAATTTTCTGGACCCAGTTGGCTTATCTCCTTTAATTGTGATCTTTTCAGCCTTTAGTGAACTAAATTGTACTGATTTTTGATCACATAGAATACTGGCATGATTGGCTACCAACCAATCCATTCCTAATACAATATCAAATACGGCCAGATTCATTGGATAAATGTTAGCAATAAAATTATGGTTTAAAATTTCTATTCTTGCTCCCTGCAAGATTTCAATAATCTTAATGGATTCTCCATTTGCCGTTTCTACCAGACATTCTTGTTGAAGTTTAGTTAATGGTTGATTAAGAAGTTCGCAGAACGAAGTATTAATAAAACTTTGGTTTGCAACAGAGTCAAATAATACTTTAGCAAAAATATCATTAACTAAAAACATACCGGCAATCACATCCGGAATCATCTTGGCTTCTTCAGCTATCAGAACAAATGCTCTGGCGTTCTTGGTGGTTTTGTTGTTTGTGGCTGGAGCTAGTTTCGGACAGTTCAGTTTGATATGCCCAGTCTCTCCACAGTTGAAGCATAGCTTATTGCTGGGTTTCTTCCTGCAATCTTCTTCCTTGTGTCCAAACATTTTGCTGAAGTTGCAGTATATGGAACATCTTCATGAATGCTTCTTCTTGCAGTACTTACAGTAAGGTTCAGAAGTAGAACCTGTACCTTTCTCACGGTTGGAATTACCATAGCGAAATTCTTGGGTAAGTTTTTGGGCTAGGTTCTTTCTCTGGTTTTCTTCTTATGTACGTACCAATTCATTGGTCAAGGTATTGGCTAGTTCTACTGCTTCTTCTATGGTTTGTGGTCTAGCTGCCTTGACTACATGTCTAATTCACTAATTAATCCCCAGATGTAATGGGAGATTAATACTGGTTCTGGTGAGGCTAGGGTTGGCACTATTCTAGCATATTCGAAGAATACGGTAGTGTAATCTTTGCAGTCTATTCCAGTCATTTTAAGATTTAAGAAATTATTAGCGATTTGTTCTTTTTCATGAGGAGGACAAAATTTCCTTTCAACCATTTCCTTAAAGTTGATCCATTCCATATTATAAACTCTGTCACTTCCCCAAGACTTGAGAATAGTATTCCAGCATTCAAGAGCTGCATTATTAAAAAGATTAGAAGCAAACATAATTTTATCTTCCTCTGCACATTTGCTTATTTTTAAGACTACTTCTGTCTTTTCTAATCCAACGTAGAGCTGCAATGGCTCCTTCATTGCCAGATAATTCTATTGGTTTGCAAGACAAGAATTCTTTGTAAGAACAATCGTATGACATGGTTCTTCTTCTTTTTGGAATAGGTAATTGAAGTAGCGGTCCATCATTCACGATGTGACTGGGTTAAGTAGGTGGTCGTTTACTTCCACTATTAGTTTTATTATTTTTTGCTTCTTTAACAGTCTTGATGATATATGGCATAGCATCTATAATTCCTTGTGTGACTATATGTTGGAAGGCACTGTTATCTATTTGGTTCCCATTATTATCATTATTCTGGTTTTCCTGATTTACTTCGTTGTCCATCTGAATTATAAACATTTATCAGGTATCAATATCACAGAATAAGATTTTAATGTAAAAAATTACGCAAACAAATTGATCAAAATCGTTGAGCATTGCGACATTTAATCTTTTCATATATATATATATATATATATATATATATATATATATATATTACAATCTACAACGGGAATTTAAAAACACTACTAGTTATGCATCGATAGATATTAGGTTATATATTTTAGTTGATTTTTTTCACTACATATATATATATATATATATATTATTGTTATTAGAGATCGTTCCTCCAGAACTGCATCTCTCGCTCATCGTATTTCCACACGAGCTTTTCTCCTATCTGTTTTATCCTCTCTCCTTCCTCTACTAATTCCTCACCAAATGTGCGGAGTTCCTGCACATTCTCTTCACTCATGGATAGCAGTGGTGCGGGTATTGGGTCAGGGTACTGAGGTATAGGTTCTCCATATGGGTATGGGTCGCCTAACACACTTTGAAAATACGGGTCGTTATTCCAAAACGGATCTGAATGATTAAGGTTGGTATACTGTGCTATGGGATCTGGCATCGATTCTCCCTGTGGATAAAGTTCCTGATATTCCCTATGGTCATCTTCCCATGGATCATATGCTAAAGGATTAGGTGCTGGGATTCTAGGTATCTCGTTAGGGTCAAATGCTGGTATGGGTAACTAGTTTCCGTAGGTATGTTCTATCTCCATTGGTTGGGTTAGGAATAGTGGCAGTGGTTGTGGTGCAATTATTTGGTCTAGGTTTGGATCTGCTGCAGTGGTGGCTAGTATATGAAAGTTTGCCAACCGTTTATTAACTGCTTCTTGTGTTTGGGCATTTACTTCCCTATTGGCTGCTTCTAACGCTCTTTGCTGTCATAACTTTCTCATTCTCTTTCTCCTCTCATGTGCTCCCCTTACTAAACCATCCTCGCTTTTTCGAAGGGAATGGTTCCTCGGATTGCGCCTTAAAGATGAAGATTCCTTCTTCAGTGTCAGCAGAATACCCCGAAGGAGTAGGCTATGATGAAGTTCCTTCACTTTTGGGAGAACTAGCTAGGTGACAATAGGCGTCAGACGTACCTTGCTCACTCATACTGTAAACTAACAGATTTTCAAATAACACAAAACAATAATATACATGTATACACATAATCACATAGAATATTTCCTAACATAAATGATAAAATCTTGGTGTCAGCAGAACACTTCCGGGGCTTAAATCAGTGGCTGTAGCTCTGATACCGCTCTCTGTCGCAACCCCCGATGTCACACCCCGACCGCGTTAAAACAACAAAAATGCGACGGAAACGTCGGGGAGTGTCGTAACATAATCATTGTTTCACAACACATGGATTGAAGTTTCTTTTTATTGAATTAAGTTTATTACATTGTCTCGGAATTTAAAAGCAAAACATGAATATATTGTCCTTCATTGTTATTAAGTCACCAAGGCCTCGTCCATTCCTATGTGAGCATGAATCATAATCATCATCAAACAACATCATACAACAGCACCTGAAACATATGTGAAAATAAGTCAGCATAAAAATGCCGGCGAGTACATAGGTTTTATGAGTGTTTCAGATTCATGGCTTTGAATCCATATTGCAATACCTCGTCCAATTACTAGAATTGTCGAGTATGTACTTTGAAACCAAAAAGTGTTTGATATTTCAATATATTTTATCATCTTTACAAGATGATTTAAGTAAACCAAAACCATTATAGCCATGAATCTTGACTGAAAAACATTTGTTTTTGTAAAACCAAGTAGTAAATCGTTCTGTATGAAAACTCATATGGTTTATATCTTTAAGTAAACCTCGTTGTGTGTCATTGTTTGAAAACATTTGTCCAAGTGATCTAGATAACACTACGACATGTAATGTGGTAAAAACACTTATATATAGGAAGTACCAGCGGCGTATCCACCATGCTTTTATCACATTACACTCGTCCCGTTATCTAATCACTTACCATAAACCAATCGTCCAAAATCGTTCAATTCGTTCAAATCGTTCAATCATTCAAATAGTTCAAATCATTCCAATCGATCAAATAGTTCAAATCACTCTAATCGTTCAAATAGTTCAAATCGTTCAAATAGTTCGTATTTTAATTGTGAAAACTAACTTTTGGTCGTTTCGTTGAATACATTCAAACCTGTGTGACTCGTCCATCGTACAACTCGTATTAACAAATCACCAAAGGGTAAGTTAACAATCATCAGGTTCAGTCGTTACCCACATTACCCCCATAGATAACCATGGCGATAGTCCGATAATGGGATTTGTCAGATCCTATGGTACCATAACATACTACTGGTCGGCTTGATCATTGTTAATGAATGTCATTCGTTATGTATTAGCGTACCAACAAATTCGTTCACATTATTGAAATCGTTGTGTTTAATATAAACCATAGTATTCGTTTTTGAAACATCGAAATCGTTTAGCACATACGAATCACCCCAAAACAATTGAAAGCAGTAAAATAGGAGAACTATGTACTCACTTGTGATTGCAAGGTATCCTCGATTTAGTGAACTAACAAGCTCGGACAATCAAGGAATCAAGTGGCACCTAGTATCGGATCGCTATGTTAATAAATCGACACCTAAATCAGGAGATCGGGTAGAATGAGGTCTTGTAAACCAAATGAGTATTGGAACTCATGTGATATGGTTTAAACAAGCCTACATTCTGAATGGATACCTATCCTAAGTGCTTTTGACCCGCTATGACCCGTTAAGGTAGTCTACGCTACTTTAACGCGTCATTTGGGCGAAAGCGCGCTCGGAGGGTCTAACTAGTCCTATGACAAGTATTATATGCCCTAACATGTTTAAATAACATTTCATAATCAGTTTAAGTGTCAAAAATTAAGTTACATATGCTTAAATTCAAATTATGCATGAAAATGGTATTTTGGTCATTTTCCTAAAGCATATAAACTACCTATAATACAACTAATCAAACAATATGACCATAAGGTATAACCTCGGAAGGTTATTCCCTATACAACTATGGTCACAAAATATGTTTTGTCGGACCCTAACGATCGACCAAACGCGCCGGGTTTGAAAGTCTAAGCGGTTGTCAAGACCGCTTGACTTACGACCCTATATAAGCACTAGACTAAAAGTGACAAGTTAAACATGTTAAAACATGTTTAACTAAGTTAGAAAACTGATTTGATATCAAAACAAAGTGTTTTGATACCCGAAAATAGTTTCGTTCGCAAAATGAACATAATCATGCATTTTGACCGAAACTTTGAGTCGTCACTTCGACTAGTCAACGTGGTAATCAGTAGGTATAGTCGGGACTATAACCATTGTGATTACGCTCACGTTGCAAAGTTCAAACGAACTTTTGTCTTGACCAATTCATGGTCAAAGCTGAAAGTCAAACACTGTTTAACTTTCTTGCTTGAAATACATAACCAAGCATGAAAGAACACTTACAAGAGTCCAAGCTTGGATAAAGAACTCAAGAATGCTCAGGTAGGTGGTCTTCAACTATGTGAATACCTCTACTTAGCGCAGATTAGAGTGGAAAGATCAAATGAGCAAGGAAAAATGTTGAAAACCCCTTGCGATTTATAGATTTTTTGAATCAATAGGATCATTCCAAGTGTTTTTAAACATGATCTTGGCCTTACACTTGTTGTACACTGATTAGGCAACTTGGGGAATACTTAAACTAGTCCATAGTATGCAAAAACTATGGTTAAAACCAAGGGGAACAGCTTGTTTTGAAAGATTCATTGAATCTGCCAGCTCCAGCTCTCACGGGCCGCGAAGATATAGGCTTCAGCCTTCGCCCCAGGCGAGCCAGACTACAGGTCAAACTTTCAAATTTGTCAAAACAGGTCCCTGAATGCTAGAAACTTGGTTTTTGATGCATTTAACCCCCGTTAACCCCATTTCAAGCTCTACAATGATGTTAAAGCATAGGGGACTTGAAATATGTTTGAAAATATCACGGATGTTGGTTCGTTTGGTCGACGATCACGTTATTCGGTTAATTACGACAAAACTCGAACAGACGCGAAAAACGATCCAAATTACACAACGAATGGTATTTTTGCACTCCAATCACTAAAATACAATATTTTAATGATTTCAAAAATTTTGGATGTCCGGATATGTTCAGAACGTAAGATATGCGCGTAAATGCAAACTTATGCAGTTTTTGACGCTTTTAGTCCCTGATGATCAAATAAGCGTATTTTTCTCATACCGAACCCTTCAAAGCTTATTTCTAAGCTATGTAAAGGATATTTAGGGTATGTTTAGCTTATGATATTGTTCTAGAGTGTACGTTGCTATACGAATCGGCAGACTTTTGCAGTTTGTCGCAAATAGTCCCTACGATCGAATAAACTTGTTTTTGACACACCAAACACTTCAAAACTTATTTCTAAGTTATGTAAAGGTTATTTAAGGTATGTTAAGCATATGTCACTATTCTGGAGTGTTTGTCACATTAAACTGATTACGTTTACGTAATAGTTTGCGTATAACTTTCCAGAAAGCGATTAAGAGCTCGAAATCGAACAAGAATTGATATGTGTGAATGTCACATGAAATTGTACAAATCCCAAAAATGAAACACAAGATTTCATTGGATTCGTATTTGTATGATGGCCATAGAGGCACAAATGTCACAGTCTCCCCTACTTTAGGAAATTTCGTTTCGAAATTTATTCGTAGGAGTCTGTCTGTATAGTTGTGTTAAACAATTGTCTTGCATGGAATCTAGGGTGTTTATATATTTGCATAGAGTAACACATCAAGGATCTCCACAAGGCATAATTTTATCATTCCCTAGTGGATGCTTCCTTAGATAACGCAGGAAGTGGGAATGGGCTGTTATAACTATGATGCTCATCTCCTACTGGATACTCCCTCGATTAAAGTAGGAAGTGGGAGTGAGGGATTTGATTAATGGTAAAACCAAATCAACCAATAGTTTTGTGAGTATCCTTTAAGAGTCTAACTATTAAAATAGAAAGATCTTGTAAGGATTTGTGTTTCATTTCCCCAGTGGATATTCTGCAGAAGCGAAAATGAGTGGATGATTCATTTTCTCCAATGGATTCTTCGTTAGAAGTGGAAATGAAAGATGAGTAGGTTATTAATTTCCAATGGATATTTCTTCAAAAGCGGAAATGAATAGATAATTCATTTTCTCCAATGGATACTTTTATCAGAAACGGAAATGAATGAATATATAAGCTGTTCATTTCTCGATGGTTATTTCTTCAGAAGCGAAAATGAATGGATAATTCATTTTCCTCAATAGATACTTCGTCAGAAATAGAAATGAAGAATTGTTGAATAGGTTATTCATTTCCTCGATGGATATTCTTCAGAAGCGAAAATGAATGGATAATTCATTTTCCTCAGTGGATACTTCGTCAGATGTGGAAATGAAAGATAGTTAAATAGATTATTCATTTCCCAGATGGATATTCTTCGGAAGCGAAAATGAATGGATAATTCATTTTCCTCGGTGGATACTTCGTCAGAAGTGGAAATGAAGATTGTTGAATAGATTATTCATTTCCCCGATGGATACTCTTTAGAAGCGAAAATGAATGGATAATTCATTTTCCTCAGTGGATACTTCGTCAGAAGTGGAAATGAAGATTGTTGAATAGATTATTCATTTCCCGGATGGATACTCTTCAGAAGCGAAAATGAATGGATAATTCATTTTCCTCAGTGGATACTTCGTCAGAAGTGGAAATGACAAAATCAATACAGGATTATTCATTCCCTCAGTGGATATTTATTTAGAAGCAAAAATGAATGAGCAATTCATTTTCCTCAGTGGATACTTCACTAGAAACGGAATGAATTTATTCATTTTCCTCAGTGGATATTTCTTCAGAGGCGAAAATGAACGGATAGCTCATTTTCCTCTGTGGATACTCCATCAGAAACGAAAATGAATACGGTTCTCGAATAGATTATTCATTTCCCAGTGGATATTTCTTTCAGAAGCGAAAAATGAGTAGCTAGTTCATTTTTCCTCAGTGGATACTTCATCAGAAACGGAAATGAATATAGATAACTTTTGTTTCTAGTTTAAATTAACACATGACAAAACTTGTTGTGGTTTCTGTGCACTGAATTCCATAATTATGTATGCATCCGTAATTACGTAATTCTTTGCACAGTCCACACAGTTTATTTTATAGTGTGTAGGGGATAGAATCAAACGAATAAACTTATGATAATTTGACTAGACCACCATAGGGTCTTTTTAACTAGATCAACACATGATCTCTTTAACTATATTGACGAATCAATCTCTTTAACTAGACCACCAAAGGGTCTCTTTAACTTTGGAATAGTACTTTAAAATCCAGGGGTCTTAACTATGGCATAGAAGCCCATTAAGGATTTAAGATAGTACTTTTGGATATCCTTTTTAAGAATCCAACATATGAAAATGTGGAAGATTCTACAAGGATTTGGATAGCGAGCATTTGAATCACTCATAAACACATAAACACATAAGCACATAATCACATAACCACATAACCACATAAATGTCATCTTGGTCACCAACTTGTTATCAACTGGTCGTCGATTTGTACATATGCATTTAAAGTACACTAGGAATCCAATCAATGGACTTCAACTAGTACTTTAAACATCCTCAAGAATCTAGCTATGAAGATAGGAAGATATTATAAGGATTCGGTTTTGTCCTCATTGAATCGTAACATACGTATTAAAGAACACAAAGAATCCAATTAAGGACTTTGATTATGCGCTTTAAACATCCACAAGGATCTAACCATGAAGATAGGAAGATCCTATAATGATTTGGAATTCGTGTAGTGAGAAATGTTTCGAAACCTTGTACTAGGCATGCTAAGTCAACATACGAAGTGTAGTGTTTATGAAGCAAATAGGATCCTTGAAACCCATGTGCTAGGCATGCTAAGCTGACAAACGAAGCAGAATGTTCTTGAAAATTGTGTACTACGTATGCTAGTAGAGTGTTCTTGAAAATCGTGTACTACATATGCTAGTAGAGTGTTCTTGAAAATCGTGTACTACGTATGCTAGTAGAGTGTTCTTGAAAATCGTGCATGGGATTTTGAAAATATGTTTTTGAAACCTTATGTAATGTATTTGAATTCATGTACTAGGTATATTAGGTAAATATGTTTATAAAATGTTTTAAAACCATGTGAAATGCCTTTGGAATCATGTATGAGGTTTTTGAAAACATGGATGATGTTTTTGAAATTATGCACTTGGTATATCGGGAAAATATACTATGTTTAAAATGTTTTTAAACCATATGAAATGTTTTTGAAATCATGAATGTTGTTTTGAAATCATATATTATATATTATCGTGAAACCAGAATGTAATGATATGTACATAGACATATCGCATAAATCCAATTAAGGACTTATGAAAAGTACCCTTAGATATCCGAGCAAGGATTTAAAGTGGTACTTTGGGGTATTTGTCCAGAGTTGTAACTTGTACCTTGTACTTCGTTTCTTAGAATAAACGAGTACTTAGGATTTTTATGAAGCGAGTGATCACAAAAATAGAAGAACTATGAGAGTAGTTTGTTTTGCAAGGAACACGGTTCCTTGGTGTCGGTATCGTAGGGGTATGTTATTCATACATGTAATCATATTTGCTTTTGTAGATAAAATGAAAACGAATAAATTTATTTATAGCACAACCAAAGTGTTTCAAGATCCTTAGAAAGGAAACAGAAAACATAAAAGTTCAAGTGTTTATCCAGACTTCAGTAGAAGCCTTGATATTGCCAGCGTTAATCTTGTGCCCATTTGTTGAGTCTTGATTTGTCAACCAGGTTATTTAAAGTGGTTTAGATGACCACAATTGAAGCAGATTCCATGTGGGTAGTTAGGACAAACATGTATCGCATGAGGAGTTGCGATAGATTAAGCAGGAACTGCCATAGCTTGGTTTGGCGTAACAGCAAAACGATAGACGTTTGTTGTGTGACCAAAACGTCCACAGTTTGAACATTTTCGGCATTGGGCATTGGCATAGTGATGACGGTTACATCGATTGCACAGAGGAGCTTTTCCTCTGTATGGCTTCTTAGCTGGTGGTCTTGCCACCTGGCTAGGTCCCACTTGGTTAAGCAGAAGTGGGGCAATCGTTGTAAGATTCCTTGAAGCTTTACGCTTCTTTGATTTTCTCGAAGGCTTGGCTTTAGTCTTCTTAGGTGCCTCTGGAGTAGTTTCATCCTTGAGATGAGACATGGCAACAGCTAGCTCAATGGTCCCACGAAGTACTATGTTTAGTTGTTGGGCAATTGCAGCAGCCAGTTCGAACCTTTAAGTATCACTGCGATGAGGAGGCATTCTAAAGATAGTGGAAAATATGAGAGAAAACAAGTGAGATGTTATCGAATAATCAAAACAGAATGTTTAAATATATCGACAAAGCATAAGGATTGTGATCATTTGTTCGTTACCTAAAGCAAACAAATGACAGGGTGACTAATCAAAGTAAATGGGTCATAATAATGTATCGCGAAGACATGCTATAGCCTATAAGTGGGCACTCACCCCAAGAGTTCCCAGGTAAGAGTGACTGGTCCGATACTGCGGATTTGTCCGAACACTCTAGCCTTAGACAGAAAACTCGAGGTACAGGCACCCACCCTTCCAGATTGCACGTGTTCACATTATAAGACCCAAACTTTGACGAGATTTTGAAAAGTTTGAAGGTTCAAAACCTTAAAACAGATTATCTAAGAATAGATGATTGATTTTCAAAACAGATTTGTAATTTGTGTTCTTGTTGTGGTTGTCACCTAAAGATAGGTGACGGTATTGTTTTAGAATCTAAACACAAGTAAACTCGCGTTAGGGTCCTAGGAAGGTTATAGTCTAGGTCAAAGCATTACTAATAACTTAATTCCCTATAATCATGAGCTCTGATACCAACTCTTCTGTCACACCCCGACCGCGTTAAAACAACAAAACCGCTGCGAAAATGTCGGGGAGTGTCGTAACAGAATCATTGTTTCACAACACATAGATTGAAGTTTCTTTTTATTGAATTAAGTTTATTACATTGTATCGGAATTTAAAAGCAAAACATAAACATATTGTCCTTCATTGTTATTAAGTCACTAAGGCCTCGTCCATTACTATGTGAGCATGCATCATAATCATCATCAAACATCATCATACAACAGCACCTGAAACATTTGTTTTTGCAATACCTCGTCCAACTACTAGAGTTTTCGAGTATGTACTTTGAAACCAAAAAGTGTTTGATATTGCAATATATTTTATCATCTTTACAAGATGATTTAAGTAAACCAAAACCATTATAGCCATGAATCTTGACTGAAAAACTTTTGTTTTTGTAAAACCAAGTAGTAAATCGTTCTGTATGAAAACTCATATGGTTTATATCTTTAAGTAAACCTCGTTGTGTGTCATTGTTTGAAAACATTTGTCCAAGTGATCTAGATAACGCTACGACATGTAATGTGGTAAAAGCACTTATACATAGGAAGTACCATCGGCGTATCCACCAAGCTTTTATGACATTACACTTGTCCCGTTATCTAATCACTTACCATAAACCAATCATCCAAAATTGTTCAATTCGTTCAAATAGTTCAAATCATTCCAATCGTTCAAATCGTTCCAATCGTTCAAATAGTTCATGTTTTAATTGTGAAAACTAACTTTTGGTCATCTCGTTGAATACATTCAAACCTGTGTGACTTGTCCATCGTACAACTTGTATTAACAAACCACCAAAGGGTAAGTTAACAATCATCAGGTTCAGTCGTCACCCACATTACCCCCATACAAAACCATGGCGATAGTCCGATAACAGGATTTGTCAGATCCTATGGTACCATAACATACTACTGGTCGGGTTGATCATTGTTAATGAATGTCATTCATTATGTATTAACGTACCAACAAATTCGTTCACATTATTGAAATCGTTATCTTTAATATAAACCATAGTATTCGTTTTTGAAACATCGAAATCGTTTAGCACATATGAATCACCCTAAAACAATTGAAAGCAGTAAAATAGGGGAACTATGTACTCATTTGTGATTGCAAGGTATCCTTGAATTAGTGAACTAACAAGCTCCGGTAATCAAGGAATGAAGTGGCACCTAGTATCGGATCGCTATGTTAATAAATCGACACCTAAATCAGGAGATCGGGTAGAATGAGGTCTCGTAAACCAAATGAGTATTGGAACTCATGTGATATGGTTTAAACAAGCCTACATTCTGAATTGATGCCTATCCTAAGTGCTTTTGACCCGCTATGACCCTTTAAGGTAATCTACGCTATGTTAACGCGTCATTTACGTGAAAGCGCGCTCGGAGGGTCTAACTAGTCCTATGACAAGTATTATATGCCCTAACATATTTAAATAACATTGCATAATCAGTTTAAGTGTCAAAAATTAAGTTACATATGCTTAAATTCAAATTATGCATGAAAAGGGTATTTTGGTCATTTTCCTAAGACATATAAACTACCTATCATACAACTAATCAAACAATGTGACCATAAGGTATAACCTCGGAAGGTTATTCCCTATACAACTATGGTCAGAAAATATGTTTGGTCGGATCCTAACGATCAACCAATCGGGTCGGGTTTGAAAGTCTAAGCGGTTGTCAAGACCGCTTAACTTACGACCCTATATAAGCACTAGAATAAAAGTGACGGGTTAAACATGTTAAAACATGTTTAACTAAGTTAGAAAACTGATTTGATATCAAAACAAAGTGTTTTGATACCCGAAAATAGTTTCGTCACAAAATGCACATAATCGTGCATTTTGATCGAAACTTTGACTCGTCACTTCGACTAGTCAACGTGGTAATCAGTAGGTATAGTCACAAGGGACTATAACCATCGTGATTACGCTCACGTTGCAAAGTTCAAACGAACTTTGTCTTGACCAATTCATGGTCAAAGATGAAAGTCAAACACTGTTTGACTTTCTTGCTTGAAATACATAACCATGCATGAAAGAACACTTACAAGAGTCCAAGCTTGGAAAAAGAACTCAAGAATGCTCAGGTAGGTGGTTTTCAACTATGTGAATAGCTCCACTTAGAGCAGATTACAGTGGAAAGATCAAAGGATCAAGGAAAAATGTTGAAAACCCCTTGCTATTTATAGATTTCTTGAATCAATAGGATCATTCCAAGTGTTTTTAAAGATGATCTTGGCTTTACACTTGTTGTACACTGATTAGGCAACTTGGGGAATACTTAAACCAGTCCATAGTATGCAAAAACAATGGTTAAAACCACGGGGAACAGGCTGTTTTGAAGGATTCATTGAATATGCCAGCTCCAGCTCTTGTGGGCCATGAAGACATAGGCTTCAGCCTTCGCCCCAGGCGAGCCAGACTACAGGTCAGACTTTCAAATTTGTCAAAACAGGTCCCTGAATGCTAGAAACTTGGTTTTTGATGCATTTAACCCCCGTTAACCCCATTTCAAGGCTCTACAAGGATGTTAAAGCATAGGGGACTTGAAATATGTTTGAAAATATCATGGATGTCAGTTCGTTTGGTCGTACGGTCACGTTATTCGGTTAATTACGACGAAACTCGAACGGACGCGAAAAACGATCCAAATTACACGACGAATAGTATTTTTGCATTCCAATCACTAAAATACAATATTTTAGTGATTAAAAAATATTTGGATGTCCGGATATGTTCAGAACGTAAGATATGCGCGTAAATGCAAACTTATGTTGTTTTTGACGCTTTTAGTCCCTGATGATCAAATAAGCGTATTTTTTGCATACCGAACCCTTCAAAGCTTATTTCTAAGCTATGTAAAGGATATTTATGGTA
This sequence comes from Helianthus tuberosus, assembly GCA_030545235.1. NCBI lineage: Eukaryota > Viridiplantae > Streptophyta > Magnoliopsida > Asterales > Asteraceae > Helianthus > Helianthus tuberosus. The sequence goes on along the minus strand of JARYGA010026718.1, from coordinate 5,175 downwards.
CGTTTAGCTTATGATATTGTTCCAGAGTGTACGTTGCTATACGAATCGGCATACTTTTGTAGTTTGTCGCAAATAGTCCCTGCGATCGAATAAATTTGTTTTTGACACACCAAACCCTTCAAAACTTATTTTTAAGTTATATAAAGGTTATTTAAGGTATGTTAAGCATATGTCACTATTCTGGAGTGTTTGTCACATTAAACTGATTACTTTTACGTAATAGTTTGCGTATAACTTTCTAGAAAGCGATTAAGAGCTCGAAATCGAACAAGAATTGATATGTGTGAATGTCACATGAAATTGTACAAATCCCAAGAATGAAACACAAGATTTCATTGGATTTGTATTTGTATGATGGTCGTAGAGGCACAAATGTCACACTTAACCCCTGCCCCGGGAGCGGGCGGCCGCGAAGTTCAGATTAGTGGTATCGGTGTTTATTAATTTGGCAGCGGAATTTTACATCAGGACCGTAGTTAGGAAATAGTTTATCAGAGTAAAACACCATATTTTTATAAATAATAAATACATGGAAAAAAACCCAAGTTTCCATTATAATGTTTATAGGGATAAACCCTAATTTATTGAAATAAAACTTCTTTCTTGTTTAGGTAACTTTTAAAGCCACTTTTCCAAGCCTTCAGTGCTCTCCAGCTGGCTTCTATTGGCTTTCACATTTTGTTACCTGAAACGTGTTTTAAAAAAGATTTATCAGCAAGAAATACTTGTGACAACCCTCACAATTACAGGTACCGTATAATTAATTAATTTAATTACGTGCTTAATGACTGTGCTTGATTACAACTGACGATTTAAATTGCTTTATGATTTTTGTATCATACATACATATGCATCATATTTCATACAGTCACTCCATTTATTACATACAAACTTTAGTGACAAATTTGATGCACAAAGCACAGTTAGCACACTGAACGGATAATTCAGAAACATGCTGACAATGCCAGCACATAGACGGACAACTTTTTGAGGCCAGTATGAGCCAGAGACAGGGTATTACACTAGTATGGAGTGTAGGGAAGTGAGGACCATAAAACTGCGTCTCTAGGTGATAGTTAAAGTACCGGGAAGTGCCTAAAACCCACTAATAATGCAGAATTCTGCATTATTTATCAAAAATTCAGCATTTAACATGCTAGTAAGGTGCAAAAATATGGCAGAATGGTCATGTATGCTTTCCTAAGTGCCGGGAATTAAAAGGGTTACAAAAAGTTATATAAAAGACGCTTTACGGAATAATTAAGCACTTTAACGAAACGGTATCCAACCGAATAACCGGACATTACCCGGAACACTAAAATTTTGCCAAACACATTGTTTTATTATTTCTTGGCTAGTCATGATCCCCGTACACCATAACACCCCCCTAAATATCAACTAACTTACATATGAAAGTATATACTTGAAAGTTAACTAGTATTTACCTTTTACCATCAAATTTTTACATCTAACCCCCCCCCCCCCCATACCCGATTTCAGTCACCCAAGGGGACCCACAAACATCCCCACCATACTTCACATCTTACTCCTAGATTTAATCCTAATTTTATATTAGATCATTGCTTGTTGTTGTTGCCAAAATATTAGAGAAAGGACTTATAAGTATGGTGTAAGATCACTACACCATTCCTTATCACTTCACACCCTCATCCCTCACTCTCTCCCCTCCTCTCGGCCTCACCATAACCGCCACCATCACCACCTTAACATCACCATCTTCTTCCATTTTTAAGCTTCATTCATATGCTAGAAGGTGCCTTGTGAAGATTGTAGCTTGTGGATCATCAAGGAGCTTCCTTTCTTGCTTTTTCACACCACATTTCATCATCTTTTCACTAGAGATCTTCCCTAGCCTTGTGCTAGTTGTAAGTCCTTGTTTTACCTTGGTTTACTTCTAATTTGAGTAGTTAAAAGTTATGGTATGTTGAAATTTACAAGAACAATAAAAGGGTTTAAACAAGAAACTTGAACATAAAAGTTTACATGAAGATGAAATGTTGTTAGTAGGATATTGTAGTGATTATGTTGTTGATTGCATGATGATTCTTGGTTATGTGAAGATAATCGCCATATGGATCTTGTTAAATGATGTTTAGAAATATGATTTAACAAGACTAGAAGGTGATTATATGATATATATAGAGTAATCATCTTCTAAGTCTAAGCATGAACTTGATAGAAAACGATTTTCTTGAAATATAAGTGAACAAAGTAAGTTGATGAACATGTAGATCCAAGTTTTACAAAAGACTTTTCTAAATAAACCAAGTTAGAGAATCGATTTTTGGAAAATCATGACTTTACATACACTTACACCATTTTTAGAACTAAAACAAGTGTGAAAACATTTTATTTACAAGAAAAGTTCAAAAGGTTAATATTTGTAAAAGTTGTTCACAAGTTGTAAACACTAAACTCTTTTAAGAAAATGATTTCTAAAGAAATAAATACGCTTTGGAAGGTAACTAAGTCCACTAAAAGCTTTACCAAGTTACTACGCATTTTCGGAATATATCAAGTTCATGATTAATATGTAACGCACATAGTTTTCGTTCTTGGTGATGTAACATTGTTTAAGAATTGATTGTTGATTGGTTTTTGGAAAAGAAAATGATATGCTATATAGCATGGACACCTCCGTTTACAAAGGAAACTCTGGCAAAATTTCCTAAAATTTCAACACTTAGAAAATATTTTCCAAACAAGTGTTACAAGCATACTTTTAACTTTGTTTTTCAAAAGTAAACTTCGCCATAAGTTTTGTTACAATATTTCATAGTGTCGGAGGTGGGTTTTCATAAATAAAAGCGGACAAATATATATTTAGAATATATATTTTATACTAAAACGCTTGTGTGAATATTTGTATGATTTGGGAACTAGTTATATTACTTAGAGAAAAATAATATAACTTAACAAAATACCGTTACAAGCATATTCTTGATGGATAACGAAAAATATGATTTTGTCACGAAGTATGACATATTTTGGACAAGTAGAAAATATATTATTTTGAGAAGTTATGATATATTTTTCTAGTATATTTGGAGAATATATAAATTTTGGGACAAATGTTTATTTTCTTGGAAACACATTATTTTTTTGACAACTAAGTTATCGTATATTTTTTTGTTAAGTGGGACTTAAGAGCACATAATATCAAGACTTTAAATCACAAAGATACATGTATAAAATACCCCCATCCTTGGGAAGGAAATACGCACATAAAATACTTGAGAAGTATGAATACGAAGTAGTTGTCTAACTATTATTTCAAGACCTAAAAATATAATGTAAGTTAAAATAATTATTATTATTTTAACAATAAGTTATAACTTGGATTGATATCAAAGTAACGTAACTCAAACAGTAAATACAAAAGCAAGGCACGGCCCATTCGTCTAACAGACATTAGTACGGTGTAGGTTATCGTGTAGCTGACAAGGTTTGGGTACGAGCACAGGAGACGAACTACGGTGAGTTCATGTCCCCCTTTTCTTTTAACTGTTTTCAGTTTTATACTTCGGGGGTGAAATACATGTTACAATTATACAGACATTTTTATACACGGTATGGTTAGCTTAAGGAGAGCATACTACTTAGATCATGTGAGTGGGTAGGCGGATACTTAAGGCCATTAATCCTCGTCGTAGGACCGAGGGACATGAGTGATAGATCTATTTGGGTGTAGCGAGCCCACACCCATGAGGCCGGGGCGGCCCATAGTGGTGACTGTGTCTTACAGCCGGAAGCCCAGTGCAACTCCGCTAGGTTTGAGTTTTCCTACATCACTTCACACATATCAATGGCCTTGCAAACCATTGGTGATCTCTTTTTCCTTATTGCTACATACCAGGGACTTTCATACATACAGACATATTTCAAGGGTTTATACATACTCACATACACATGAACTCGCTCAACTTTTTGTTGATTTTTCAAACTACGTGTATTTCAGGGAATTAATCGGATCTGGCAAGTGTCTGCATATGTGTCAAGCTGCGTACTAAATAAAGATATCATCTAGAGTTGTAGGGTTTTGGAGGTGTAACCCTTTCCTGGACGGGTCACACGTCCCCAAACCTCGTTTTATTTTAAGTCTTTATCGAGTCTTATGAACTCGGTTAAACAGTTTCATGGTTTGTAATTTATTTTGGTAACAACATTTTCAAGACAAGTATGTATGGTATTTTCTAAGACTTAATTAATGGGTGAAAATCTTCTGTTTTATTCATATAGCATTGTTATGATTGTTGCTATGGTATTAAGAAGTCACACCAAATAAACCCAAGCTTCCGCAAAAGCCAGGGTGTGACAGCTTGGTATCAGAGCCTCGATCATAGCGAACTAGGATTCTCTCTCGAGTCTAGACTATGATCATCAGGGGTCTCACGAAAACATTTTTACATTGCATACACAAAACGTCCAGATCCAGGGTACAAACATTTTACAAACAAAAAGGCACAAATACATATTTCAAAATTCATATTTCAGTGTTAGAGACGGGGGAGTGCAGCCTTAGAGGCTGGGGAGGTTCAGTCTTAGAGACTGAGGGAGGATCAGTCTTAGAGACTGAGGGAAGTTTAGTCTTAGAGACTGGGAAAGTTGGTCTTAGAGACCAGGGAGGTGGTTTTAGAGACCAGGGAGTTTAGTCTAAGAGACTGGGTGGGATAGTCTGGGGAAGACTAGGACGATTACTTGCTTACATTATTGTGACTTACTTGCTTATTTGATTATATGTTGATATATGTGCAATTGTCGTGATTGTTTTGTTACAGACATCATGTCTTCTTCGAGTGGAGTTTCTGGCGCACTAGACCCCGTAGCAGTAGATTCAGATGATCCGATGCCCACAGATCCCGAGATTTATACATCTGATACTGACAGCAGTGATGATGACGACTTCCAGCCTTTTGCTTTGCCGGATGTCGGAGACGATGTTCAGCTCGCTGATGGTATTCTAGTCGGGGATCTACCTCTTACTGAGATCCCTGCTCCCGTACCCCTTGCTGCAGTTCCTGTAGAGGATCTGCCACTTGTTGATGATCTCGTTATTCCTATCATTGAGGGTCCGGTTATGGAGGTTCCTTCTGATTCTTCTGGTACAGAATCTTTCAAGTCAGTAGCATCTTCTACTCTCCACGCGCTGGGGTT
>JARYGA010026717.1:0-48459 GCA_030545235.1 Helianthus tuberosus | reverse complement strand
ATAGTGAATCTTCTGGTATCAGATACATCATTCTTTCTACCAGAACATGTACAACATAATCTGACTTCCAAGATCCTACAGCATTCCAAGGTTTCATGATTTCTGTTTTCCATATATTTTCTGTTGCTGGAATATCTAGGTTCCTTTGAGAAAATGCATCAGAAATTATGATTGACAGAAATATGGGAAAGGGTAGATGTGAATCTATCCTTCCAGCATAAGTCAGAATTGATCTTCTGATCAGATTAAATATTTCTGTTCCAAAATCAATATTCAACCCACTTATGAGACTGAACATGATTGTCAGAACATTCATATTTATCTGATGTGTACCTCCAATTTTTGATGATAAACACTTGTTCAGAATCTCCATTAACACTTGCCAGAAGACAGGTAGCTTACTCCTCTTGAATTCACTGATCTTTGAAATCTTTGTTTTGTAACCCATTACAGCATCAAGTAGTGAAAACATATCTTCTTTTTTTGGTGCTTCTTCATAGCTTTGGCTTAAGGGTAGTTCCAAACATTCCCTTATTTTCTCTGGTGAGATTGTAATGAAGATATTTCCCCAAACATGTGCTATTAGCTCTGTTTGATTTGAGACTTTGAGAGTTTTTACAGCTTGTTGTATGAGTTTTTCTGGAACCTCTCTGGTCTTTTTGGGAGCTTTAGCAACAGGGCTTCTGATTAGAAATTCTATTAGGATTTGACATTTTGTATCATATTCTTCGATATTATCATTCATTGCTTCATTGTTGCTCTTTAATGGAAGAAATTCAGCTTCGGTGATGAACGGAACAGAGTGTTCGACTGGTGGCATGTTGATGTTAGCTGCAGCCATTTGAGAATTTGGGTTTTTGCTTTAAAAGGAGTTTTTAGGGTTTTGAAGGTGAAGGTTGGAGATAGAAGACTCTGTTTTTGAATGGGGTATTTATAATGTATTGAGATAAAGATCTTTGGGTTTTTTTTTCAAGGGTTGCTTGTTTTCAAAGGTGGTTAATGACACCTTAATGATGTTTTAATCCGTTTAGAAAACAACCGTTTTTGAAAGACCTTTGGTTTATCTCTAATTTAATGTAAATCTTTTAATGAAAATCAGAGATTTCAAGGATTTAGTAGATAAACACAAATGTCGAACTTGCACCTTTTCTCCATGTGGGACCCCTTTTGTTTCAAAAGGGTCCAATAAAAACCTTTTCTGAGATTATGTATCTTCCCAAGTTTTCCTCTTGATGATATATATCAGAAAATTTTTGAGTAATGCTTTTGAGAGTTGAATTTCCTTTATATATCACCAGAATGCATTTGATTCATTTACAGAATTTGAATCAGCAACTTTTTATTTTTTTTTTATTTTTTTAAGATGAGAGGGAATAAGTAGAGTTCGAAGATTTTTACTTACATTGCAGTTTTAAACTCCACACTTTTATTCTGATTTTCAGGAAGTATTTGTCATATAGCTTGTTCCAGTCCTCAGAAAAAAAATATTTTGAAAGAAACTTATTTCAAAAATTTGGTCATAAGTTTCTTTGAATCAGGTTAAAGACAATGTTTTCTGATCTTTCTTTCTGTTGACTTGTCAAACTTCCTGGTTGTCAGGAGATTTTTCTGATAAATAATTTATTTTCTGATAAATTATCAGATTTTCAGTTTATTTTGAGAATTTTCTGGTGATTAAGCAGATTCTGGTGGCTTGATGGGTTATTGAAAAATTACTAGATTTTCTGATTGATCATCAGATTTTCTGAGTTTCACTAAATCCTATCAGATTTCATTTGATTTTCACCAGATTTTCTTTGTTTTTATCAGGTATGTTGTTTAAGTTCCCCTAGATCTATTGACATGTTTGATTTTTTTTTTTAAGAAAAAAAATTAAGGAAAACCTAAAATATATAAATAAAACATATAACACACAAAAATGTAAACAACAACTACTCCTCCTCCTCCAGCACGTTGCACATGCACCTCACATATAACCAGATACTGGTTATCCTTCCAGTGTGATTCGTTGATGGAACCAGGGTAGGATCACTAATGTTTTCTTGAAGTGCCAGCTCAGCCCTCGGATACCAGTTCCTCACTCCTCCAAAGTCCAGCTGACTTGTGATCACCTTGGTTACGAATCGGGGGTAGATCAGAAAAGGTTGACGGTTATGAATGTTTGCTTCTAAGTCTCTCATGAGAAACTTAGAGTAGTTGTAAGTTTTTTCCTGTACAACAGCGTGAATCACCTCCATCATCCTATAGGATAGCTCGTTGAAGTGTCCAATCTTCTTTGAGAAGCAGACACTTAGCTGTGTTACCAAATACTGGAAAGGTGGTATAAAACCAGATTTGCTTACCTGCCTTGACACATTGTTTGACTGATAGCCCATTTCTGTCAAGGTCAGTTGCACATCTTTCTTATCCAGGTAGGTGTTTTCTTGAACAACGCCCAACCGGAGGACATCTCTGAGTGTCTCCTCTTTTAGGGTGATTTTTACCCCCATAACCTTTCTATCTATCCACATGGAAGTGCCACTAAAAATGATTTGAGCATTCCACCAGAATTCTTGAAGAAGTTCTGGATGTATAGTGACATGTGTTGATACAGCAAAGCCCAAGGGACTTCGCATAATCATATTATACATATACCTGCAGTCCTTCCATGCAGGTCCTTCCAAGTTAGATCTTTGCCTAAGATTATGATGTCTGTGAAGAGGGAGAGGGAATAGTGTAACTTTCATTGATTTTGGGCGACCCATTTTAAAATAATAAATTTCTGATGAAGAGCTTTTGAAGAGATGATTTTTGTGTGAAGAATGTCCTTTTTAGGTTGTTAATATTTATAGATGAAAGTGATAGTTCCTCATAAATGATATTAACAGCAAAAGGTTTTCATTTTCATCTCTTCAATTAAGACGATATCTGTTGCAGTGAATACGACAGTCTACTAAGCCCCACGTGTGAGTAAGCAATAAATAGATAGGCAGCTAATTTCATAGCTTCTAATCATTTTAGTGCCTACGTGTCTCTTGAGCTTCTTATGAAAAAATGACGTTGCATGCATTAGTATTGTAAGAATAATTCAATTTTCCAAAAAAAAATTCTTGTGACGGTTAATTCAACTATATTGAATTTTATCTTAATGCATGTTTCGCCCCTTTTAATAAAAAATAAAAATTATACACAAATATGAATTTATACATATGGGATATGCATGAGGATGGAGAGATTTTTGATGATCAGTGATCATTTTGATGTTTAAACAAAGTTTCTGATGTTGTATCAGAATTTCTGATGATTTCATCAGATTTTCTGATAAATCATCACATTCATTAATGATTAATCAGACCTTCTGTTGTTCCATCAGATTAATGGATTTTTTTTATCAGAATCCTGTTTATTATCAGAATTTCGATGATCATCAAATTGGTTTTCAATTTGTGTCATTTTGTTTTCTGAAAAATTTTCATCTATTATATTCACCATGCGAAGTTTGCTGATCAAAAAATTGTGTCTCTTTTCATCAAGAGGTTTTGTAAAGATATCAAAAATTTGGTTTTCAGTTGGAACAAAATACATTTCTATGATACCTTTCTCCACATGATCTTTTATGAAGTGATATCTGACATCTATGTGTTTGGTTCTAGAGTGATGAACTGGATTTTCTGTTATTGCAATTGCACTCTTTGAATCACATAGGATTGGTATTTTTGTCAGATTTGCTCCATAATCTTTCAGTGGAGTTTGCATCCCCAGCACTTGTGAACAACAACTTCCTGCTGCTACATATTCTGATTCTGCTGTAGATGTGGCAACACAGTTTTGCTTCTTGCTTGCCCAACATACCAATTTTTCTCCCAGGATCTGAAAAGCACCAGATGTGTTTTTTCTGTCAATCTTGCACCCTGCATAATCTGCATCTGTGTATGCAATTAATTCAAGGTTTGTATCCTTTGGATACCAGAGACCAAGTTCTGATGTGCCTTTTAAATATTTGAAAACCCTGTTTACAACTTTTAAGTGGGATTCTTTAGGATCACATTGATATCTGGCCAGAAAGTATGTTGCAAACATAATATCTGGTCTACTTGCAGTTAAATACAACAGTGATCCTATCATCCCCCTATAGGTTTTAATATCTACACTTATTCTATCTTTATCAGAATCTAATTTGTTCCCTGTTGCCATGGGAGTTTTTGAAACATAGCAGTTTTCAAGTGAGTATTTTTGTAGAATTGTTTTCACATATTTTGATTGACTCAAGAATATTCCATCAATTCTTTGTTTAACTTGTAAACCTAAGAAAAAGGTTAACTCACCCATCATACTCATTTCAAAGTGGCTGGTCATCAACTTTTGAAACTTTTTACAAATTTTTTCATTTGTTGATCCAAATATAATGTCATCAACATATATCTGGACCAACATGGTATGACCTTTGTGTGTTTTGAGGAAAAGTGTGGTGTCAATAGTACCTTTAATAAACCAAAAATTGAGATAGAAGTTTGATAAGGTTTCATACCAGGCTCTAGGAGCTGTAAACATGATTTTGAAATTTTGGATCAACAAAGCCTTCTGGTTGCTGCACATAAACTTCTTCCTCAATTTTACCATTCAGGAAAGCTGACTTTACATCCATTTGATAAACTTTGAAATCCTTGGATGCAGCATAAGCAAGAAAAATTCTTACAGCTTCTAGTCTTGCTACTGGTGCAAAAGTTTCAACATAATCAATACCTTCTTGTTGACAATAACCTTTGACCACTAACCTTGCTTTGTTCCTGGTGATTATACCATTATCATCAGATTTATTCCTAAATACCCATTTTGAGCCTATGACAGATTTGTCCTTAGGCTTGGGTACTAGATCCCATACTTTGCTCTTTTCAATTTGATCAAGCTCTTCTTGCATAGCTTGAATTCAGTCTGAGTCAACCAGAGCTTCTTTGACAGACTTGGGTTCTATCTTGCTTAAGAACCCAGCATATGCACACTCATGTGCAGTTGCAGATCTTGTTCTCACACCATCAGCTGGATTGCCAATGATGTCAGAATGAACATGTCCTTTGATCCATCTTAACTTGTTATGAAAAGTTGTTGGTCCTGATGGATTTGAAGTTTCCCCTTGAACGTTTGACTCAGTTGTGGGTAGAGTACCAGAATTTTGATTTTCTGATGTACTACTCACTTGTTCTGCAGGGTTAGTACATGAAATATCTGTTGATTTGTATGCGAGAGATTTAGCATGTTCTAGGACATCTTCAGATATCATTTCAAAGAAATGTTCATAATTTTCTTGTTTGTCAGAAAAAATTATTTCTTTCATGTATTCATCAGAAACCTCTGTTTCTGATGAGTCATTAAATGAAACATACAAACTTTCTCTGATTGTCCTTGTGTTAAGAATAAAAATTCTATAAGCTTTTGAGGACAAAGAATATCCAAGAAAAATACCTTTTTCAGCTTTTCTGTCAAATTTTTCAAGGCTTTCAAAATCAATGAAAACAAAACATCTACAACCAAATGTGTGTAAAAATTTTACACTTGGAATCCTTCCATTAATAATGTTGTAAGGTGTTTTGTTTAGCCTTTTGTTGATTAGGGTTCTTTTTTGAGTAAAACATGCAATTGCTATTGCTTCTGCCCAAACATGAGTGGGCATTTTAGCATAAGCTAGCATTGTTCTGGCAGCTTCTACTAAGGTTCTATTCTTTCTTTCAACAACCCCATTCTATTGAGGTGTTCTGGGAGTAGAAAAATCATGAGAGATTCCTTTACTCACAAGGAAGCTCTCAATTTTTGATTTTTAAACTCTGTTCCATTGTCTGATCTGATCCTTCTGACTGTTAGTTTTAACAGATTTTCAATTTTCTTGATAAAATTAATGATCAGATCAGGTGTTTCACTTTTCTTCCTTAAAAATTCGACCCATGTATATCTGGAAAAATCATCAACTATTACTAGTATGTATTTCTTTGAAAAACTTTCTGTACTTATGGGTCTACACAAATCCATGTGTAAAAGTTCCAAATTTTGTGTAATAGAAGACTCAGAAATTGATTTGTGTGAGCCTCTTTTGGATTTTCCCATCTCACAAGCATCACCAATTTTATCCTTCTTTGAGGATATAAAAGGTAATCCTTTTACCAGACCCTTTCTTGCTAATTTGCTTAGGTTTTTGAAATTTAAGTGGGCCAACCTTTTATGCCACAACCAACTACTTCCTTTGTTGATTTTTTTAAAACAAACATAATTTTGGATGTTCATTTTCTTCTTTGAAATCAAAATAGTATATTGATTGTCTTATTCTTTTTCCACTTAAATAGATTTTGTTATCATCCATACCTATCAGCAAGCATTTTTCTGGTAAAAAGGTTACCTGAAAACCTTTGTCACAGAATTGGCCACAACTTAGCAGATTATACTTTAAGCCTTCAACATAGGCTACTTTCTCTATGGTCAGACATCCGTACCTTATGCATCCGTATCCCATGATCCTCCCTTTCACTCCATTTCCAAAATTTACTAATTTACTCAGCTTTGGAACAAAGTTGCTGAGTAAGCTCCTGTCCCCAGTCATGTGCTTGGAGCTTCCTAAATCGCAGTACCAGATCTGCTGCACATGATGGTCCTGAAATGGAATGATTAGAGGGTTTTTGGTACCTAGGTATGCTTGGGTACTTTTTCTGATGTAATTCTAAATTTATTTTTTCTTGATGGCTTTTTATCAGAATATCTGTAGTATGCTGAGCCATAAACATATTTTACACTTTTCTTTTGAAGATGGTGTTGAACAATCTTTAGTATGTCAACACACATACAAGATTTATCATAATTTTCTGATATTCTTTCTTGTGATGGAATAATAGGATAGTTTTGAAAAGATGAGTGAACTGCTTCTGGAGTTTTTACAGACTCTTGTTTGTATTCACTTCTTTTTGGTTCAAAGTTGGATTATCAAAGAGTATTCAGAACTGGTTGACTTGCAAGTTTCAGAATCAGTTTCTGATGAAAATTTATCAGAAATCTGTTGAGTTGATTTTACAAAGACAGTAGGTTTGTTGTTACATGTTCTTACATATCCCAAACCCTCTCCTTTGTTCTTTGGCATGGACTCAATGAAGTTTATAAATTCTTTTGCTTGTTGAAAGCCTCTTACATTAATTTCTTTATCACTGATTTTCTTGTAAAGATCTTTTCTTTCATTTTCATAGAACTCAATTTTAGCTCTTTGATCTAAACTTTCTTCTATTAGTAATTGGTTTTCAAGAATGATTTTATTCATTATCCTTTGCAACTCATCAGATTTTTTAATATCTGATTGATGTTTATCTTGCAGATTTAGAAAAATCTGACATAAGCATGTTTAGCTTGTGTTCAAGATCAAGATTGTCTAAATTTACCTGTTGTCCTGAAGTTTCTGGTATGTCATCAGAAAGTGCCATGAGACAGAAGTTAGCCATTTCTTCTTCTTCTTCATCAGAAGAGTCATCAGAAAGCCATGTATCTATCCCTGCTATTAGGCTGACTTGCTGTTACTGCTTCTTAGCTTCTTCCAGCTTCTTTTCATAATAAGCAACATCTTTCAGCTTCTTGGTCTTGCATTATGATGCATAGTGACCTCTTTGCTTACACTTGTAACACACAACTTCAGCCTTCCCTTTACCCTTAGATCTAACTTCTTCTTTAGATCTACCATCCATCCTTCCTCTGTCACTTCTCTGGTATCTCTGACCTCCTCCCCTCAACCCCTGCTCAAATGTTTTGGTGAGCAGTGCTATAGCTTCAGCAAAAGCTGAAAAATCTGATGATGTATCAGAAATTTCAAGATTTTGGCTGTTTGAAGTTTGTGGATCATTGGAAGGTGTTGGTCTTTGTGAGTTTGAGATAAGAGTTAAAGATCCCCCTCTTTGAATGGTTTCTTCAAATATTTCTTCCTCTCTAGGGATCAAGATGCTGTATAAGTCATGAAGACTTATATTCCCTAGTTCTAAGGTTGAGGACAAAGTCATGGTTAGACTTCTCCATTCTCTAGGTAAAGGATCAAGAAATTTTATGTTTCTTTCATCATTTGACTTTGTTATACCAAAATTCTTTAGCTCGTTTAAAAGTTTTGTAAATCTTTGATATGTATCATTGAATCTTTAATTTTGTAAACTTTTAAACCTCTCATATGAGGAAACATTGTTTGTTCTCTTGTTCCTCTTCATCCTTTCTCCTCCTTCATAAAGATTTTCCAACTGATCCCATATTTCCTTAGCTGATGCACATGCATCAACTTGTGAAAATATGTCATTGGGGATGGCCATAATTAAAAGTGACTTTGCCCTTTCATCCCCAGCCACCAGTTCCTTGTCTTCCGCGCTCCAGTTTATTTCACTTTTGGGAGCATGGGAGGCAGGGATTCCTGGTGATTGGTCCGTTGCTGGAATAGCTCGTATTTCAGTCATTGGTATATGTGGACCCCTTTCAATAGATTGAGACAGAGCTCGGTCATGACCATAAAGGAAATTGACCATCCTGATTTTCCATTGGGGGTATTCTTCTCTGACCAGAGTCAGAGGTTTGGACATAGAACCAATGTTAAAAGCATTATTCCAGGATTGAAAGCTGGCCATATTTAGAGAAAAGAAGATGAATGATTGATCGTTTGAAAATAGTTTATTCAATCTGCTCTAATACCAATTGTTGGACCTAGTATGGCCTTAACAACTTCTTTTCGCGTAATATGGCAAGTGATTTCAGTATATGTGAAAAAGATGTGCGGAAATGGAAATCAGACTTTCAAGAAACAAGACCTACAGAATTATCAAGTTTATATCACTTTGAAACAAAATGGTTTACAAGGTGATTGTAAGATTATTATCTAATACAAATGAATCTTGAATTCTGTGGGTGAGAGGGCAATGGAGTTTGTGTATTGAATATGAATGCTAAGCTTCAAACTCAAATATCCTCTGCTTTGTTAGCCTTCTTTTTATAGAAGGCTGGGTACATGAATAAACATTTGTTTATTCATGCAATAAGTCCTGCATAAAGTAGCAATTTCATCAAATATCCTCTACTTTGTTAGCCTTCTTTTTATCAGAATTGTCAGAAACTGATGATATTTCATCAAAAATATCATTAGATCCATCAGAATTGACCTTCTCTGATAATCCAATTCAGCTCTTGATCAACTTATGATTCTTTGAAGTAGATCCTGTGCATTTCAGTTGTCCTATCTGATCTTCCTTTTCTTGTTGTGATCTTCAAGACTGTTGTCTCTTCATAGATTCAGTTGATTGTGATTTTCTTCAATACTTACAAATAAAGTTTCCTAACACTGCTCGCTTCAAGCAGCTTAGCATAATCTGGCCTGATCAAGTCAAGACTCCTGATATTACGATCAAGAAGTATATCCGAGCTCTGCCGGATTGTGTTGCATATTTTGTGCAAGCTTCCAAACCCGCGACAGTCGAAGAGACTTACCTGCTTACCGCTGAGACCAACGAAAAACGGGTCAAGTCTGGCTACTAGGATAAAGCTACCAAGAACCTGCACCAAGCTACCACCGCACCAACCGCTGAAACCACCGCAACCCCTCACTCTTTAAAGGCCTCTCGTCGCAAGAGGAAGAACAACAGCAACTCCAGCACCAAGAACAGTGTGATCACTGCTGCACTGATTCAAGTTGTACCAGCCCAACAATAGCGTCAGGTAGCAGCGCCTGTGGCAAATGCACCGCTTGCTAAGCGTGCATATACTGGGCCATATCCGCTTTGCCCTACTTGCACCTACCATCACCCGACTAGTATCGCTTGTCGATTTTGTGCTACTTGCAACATGTACGGCCATTTCACCACCAACTGCCGTGCTCGTCAAACTCTAGCTCCCGCTCTAGCTCCTGCTCAACAAGCTCTACTGATCGCTCCTCAAGGCCAGCAAGCGGCTCCGGCACCCACGATCAACGCTAGAGTCTGCTTTGCTTGTGGCGACCCCAATCACTTCGCCAACATGTGCCCGAATAGAGTGTTGAAGCAAGAGCCACAACAGCAGCAGCCTCAACAACAACAACAAGCAGCACGCGCCCAAACATTCAACATGAACGCATGCCAAGCCCAAGCCGACAACAATGTGGTTAATGGTACGTTCCTTGTGAATGGTAATTATGCTTCTTGTTTGTTTGATACTGAAGCCGATATATGTTTTATATTGTTTGAGTTCGAAAAGCTCCTTAATCGGAAACTCCTTAATCCTTGTGAATGGTATTTATGCTTCATGTTTGAATCTCCCTACGTCGTTCGATGTCGAAGTTGCCATTGATTGAAACTTTAGCATGGGCTCATGAACGCACACCTTTGGCCAATTTGATTCGTTGGAGAGATAAACCGGTGGCACTTTCCATTGTACAAGCAAGATTGGTTTAGTTCTTCATGATTGTACTCTCGAACTCAACAATCACATCTTTCCTATTGACCTTATTCTGATGCAACTCGGAAGTTTTGATGTCATAGTAGGCATGGACTTTCTTCGCGAAAACCATGCTGAAGTTGTTTGCTTTGATAAGATGATTCGATTCTCGCTCGCTAATGGTGATCAACTGTGTGTTTATGGTGAAGTCGCATCGAAGAAACTCCAACTCATGTCATGTGTTCAGGCTAGTAGGTATCTCCACAAGGAATACCAAGCTTTCTTGGCACACATCGTAGTAGCGGAGAAAAAGGAAGTTAAGGCGATAAGCCAAGTGCCTGTCGTCTGTGATTTTCCTGATGTATTTCTCGAAGATCTTCCCGTACTTCCGCCTAGTCGTGATATCGACTTTCGTATCGACCTCATTCCTGGAGCAAACCCTGTCGCTAGAGCTCCTTATCGACTCGCTCCGTCCGAAATGCGTGAACTCTCGAGTCAGCTCCAGGAATTGCTTGACAAAGGCTTTACTCGCCCTAGCACCTCGCCTTGGGGCGCACCAGTCCTTTTCGTCAAAAAGAAGGATGGGTCGTTCCAAATGTGCATCGACTATAGGGAATTGAATAAGATTACAATCAAGAATCGCTATCCCTTGCCTCGTATTGATGATTTGTTTGACCAGTTACAAGGTGCTACTTGTTTCTCCAAGATCGATTTGCGTTCAGGTTCCCACCAGTTACACATCCAAGAGGAGGATATACCTAAAACCGCTTTTCGCACTCGTTACGGCCACTACTGATGTCTGTCATTATGGACATGCAAAAACCTAATTAACCTAGGTAGCTAGGGTAAGCAGGGTATCGAATCCAGAGGAGTCTGTGGTTAATGCTAATTATTAGTTGTTTGTAAATATTTGAATTACTTTGAAAACTTGCTAGAAAAATATAAACAATAACTTTGAGATTGTAAAACAATGATAGAAAAAAACGTGTTCACTCCGAGATTCAGATTCTGTAATTACTAATAACCTAGTTCTGATTTTATTGGATGCTATTGATTAAATAGTAAATCTGTCACATCTACCAATTACCTATGCAGTTCAAAATCTTAATATTAATTGATCAGATAAATATTAAAACAAACATACATATAAATCATTCAATCAACAAAAGCATAATTGGATTCAAAACATAATTATAACTCTGACTGTCACTCAGGATTTGTCTGTCACACAAATAATATAATCATGTAAATAGTCGGCTGTCACCCGACTACAAATCCAAATCTCAATATAAAACAAAAACTAAAATTAAAAGTGTCTCACAAGAATCATTCACCCGGAGTGTCCACAAAAGATTTAGCCGCGCATGTTGGTGGGTTGATCTTCAGAGGCTTGAGCTGAGATTGAAGGCATGATGACTTCGGTAAGTAGTTGAAAGCATCTCCCCCCTAAGATGTTGAGAGCTCCCCCAAATCAATAATGAAGGCTGCCCCCAAAACTTTCTTTATATATGCTCCCGTGCATGTGTATATGAGGATGATGAGAATTATTAATTAAATCCCCACCATGTGATGTTGTTTTCTTTTGTGAGCTGTCAACCTCATCTTTAAGTCCCTATGCATTTTGTTCTCTAGAATAATAATGGTGAATGTCAATTAATGCTCCAAAGTCTCACGTGTCCCCCTCAATATTGATGATGTTGTGCTCAGTCCTAAGATGCCGGCCCACTAATGCCTTTCACATATCCAATATGTATTAATGTTGACAATGTGAAGTGCTGTCATGTGTGTGATATTGCATTGATGATGATGTGATGTTCAGAATTACTTCACCTTCCCCTTCATATATTACTTTCACACAATGACACATTAGGTCCCTTGACTTTGTTATATCATATGTCTTTTGTCTCTAAATTCCATATCGGACCCGACACTTCCCGCATGACGTGATTTCTTTCGGTAATCATCCTTGCTCGTTCCTCTTTGCTTCCACGCACTTAATTCCACCGAATTATGCTGATTAACCTGTGAATCAATAAACGCTCGTAGTGAACATATTCACAGTATATAATCATGTAAACGACAATAAATCACACAAGATAAACATGTTAACACTCGGGTTTCACGCCTTTCATCAACTACGAGTTCATTGTTATGTCTTTTGGTCTAACTAACGCACCCGCGGTTTTCATGGATCTGATGAATCGCGTGTGTAAACCTTTCCTCAACCGTTTCGTCATCGTGTTCATCGATGATATCCTGATCTATTCCAAATCGAAAGCCGAACACGTGCAACAACTCAGTTTGGTTCTCGAGTTACTCCAGGGAAACCGTCTCTATGCCAAGTTCTCCAAGTGTGAATTTTGGCTTAAGGAGGTCCAATTCTTGGGTCACATTGTTAATAGTCAAGGTATTCACGTCGACCACGCGAAGATCGAAGCTGTCAAGGGTTGGGTTACACCGAAGAACCCATCTGAAGTCCGTTCTTTTCTCGGACTAGCGGGCTACTATCATCGATTTATCGAAGGGGTTCTCTAAAATCGTCGTGCCGTGTAACACCCTAAATAATTTGACGGAGTTTAACTAATAATTACATGAAACTTTAATAAAATCAGAGTTTACAAAAAGATTTCGTGTTTAAACCATACACACTTGAGATAGTACCAACACATCCCAAGATAATCCATAACAAGTTTAAAAGTTAACCCTTGCTAGTAAACTAACCACTAGTTTGAGGGATTTAAAACGTGATTAACAAAAATGTTTACAACATGATTATGTCTAGACAAGATTAAGATTAATGCGGAAGCTTCAAAATGCGTGTTCGGTTCTTGACATCATACTTGATCACCATCCAGGGAAAACTTCATCATACATAGGGTCAAACACTAAAATCATTAGTTTTGACAACAATACATTACGTATAAACGAGTTATAACGTCGCAAAATAACAAACTAAATTCAAGTTTTCAGGTTTCCACCGTAACTTACGGTATTACCGTAAGTTACGGTAGACTTTGAACATCATGGTCTGCCGTAACTCAGGAGACCTTCACCGTAAGTCTTCAGACCTCCACCGTAATTTACGGAGGGACCGTAATTTACGGCAGGTCCTGCACTTTTGCCTTTTAACAATTTTTCAACTTTGAATGATCATAACTTTCTACTCGTTAATCTGTTTTAACCGTTTCTTTTTCCTACGAGTTCGTAATAAAATTACGGACTCAACCATATAAATTTTACATCGCGGAAACCGAGATACCGACTATTGGTTCACAACTTCCTTATTTTCATTATCCAACCCATTAGTGTGAGTGCATAGCACCTCTTTTCCATTCTTAAGAATTTATAGACATAATTACCCAATCACCCGGGCTCACCTACTTGGTGTATTCGCGCCAATTCCACGGCTTTGCGATTCCTTTAGGACTAATATTTGTTTCTTCGGAATTCAAGCATTCCGTTTCAAACAACCCTTTTTCATTCAACATTTATTGTTTGACCCATATTCCGGGTTCTTATACTTAGGTTAATATCACCAAATCATTGATATGGTACAATTCATCATTTAACCAGGTATAAGACTTTCAAGTCTCTACTCTCATGATTCTATTGAAAACATCATTTTGACCCGTTTGGCTATTTAGTGAAAACCATCACTTTATTGACTAGCCAAACTATATACCAAATATTTACTTTGACCCGTTTGATGGTCGAGTGTACTTCGCCACTTTAACAACGCATCAAACGCATCCATTTTAATACAACACCGTTCACACAACAAAAGTAATTATTCACATAAAATTTTAACGGGGCTAAAGCCACGTACCTTTAAAGCACACCTTTTCCGCGAATATCACCTCCGGCGTGTCCACTTGACGTTCCGGATTCCTTGCCTAAAGAGTTCAATTCATAACAAGATTAGAACTCTTTCATAAGCTTTAACGCATGAACCCATAACACATACAAATCTGCGTTTTTAGCAATCTTTAACATTTTAACCCTCATTTAGGCGTTTTATCAAACACCTTGCGGGTCAGATTTCTACATTATCTAAACCAAGTTCATAACTTGAATTTATTACCCAAATCAACTTCAATTAGACAATATACACATATTTTAACATCACAATTTCAGAGATTAGCTCTCAAATTTCAGTTTACACTAGAACAAGGGTCTTAATCCTAGTGTTTATCAAATTCTACTAACTTACTAATCACCCACTACGGTGATTTTGATCCTTACAACTAACATGCAAGATTTTGACAAGAAATCATTTAGGGTTTGTCCCTAGACTTCACACTACTTCCAATTTCATGTTTTACAACACATAATCAAGCTCAACCTTCGATTTCAATCACATGCAAGAATTTGAGTTGTATCAAAACAACCTAATTTGACATACCTTATGACCTCCTTGACGAGGAGATCACGATTCTATGTTCAGATTTCGATTATAACATGATTTGAGCCTTCAATTGAGAGTTTTAGTAGATGTTAGGTTTTGGAGGTGTGGGTGTCGCCCCCCTCCCTGTTGTTGATCGACCAGAACCTCAGTTTTGAGGTGTTTGGTTTGTTTTATTAAACAAAATAATAACAATAGTTTCAAGATTATCAACATTGGTCCCTCCACTTTGTTTAATATTTAGTTTTGGTTAATCTAACCTTATTTCTAGTTATTCATAGACTCATAGTTAACTAGGTTCTAATTTCCTAGTTAGATAAATTCTTGTTTATTTAAAACTTTATAATTTTAAATATAAAGTTTTGTATTTTCGGGATGTTACAAGTCCACCCCCCTTAAGAAGGGTTTCGTCCCCGAAACCGTAGTACGTACCAAATAGTTTAGGGTAGAGCCGTTGCATCTCTTCTTCGGATTCCCACGTGGTATCCGCACCCTTCCTGTGTTCCCACTTAACCTTCACTTGGTTAATTACTTTGTTCCTCAGACTCTTCTCTTTTTTATCTAAGATTGCAATTGGTCTCACTGCATAGTTGAGACTGTTATCCACCTCAATGTCATCATAGCTGATACGAGCAGTTTCTTCTGCTAAGCATTTTCGGAGATGTGACACATGGAAGGTGTTATGAATTCCACTCAACTCCTCGGGTAGTTCAAGGCGATATGCTACCTTACTAACCCGTTCAGTGATCCTGAATGGCCCAATGAACCTCGGACTCAACTTTCCTCTTTTTCTGAACCGTATAATTCCCTTCCATGGCGATACTTTTAGCATTACGTTATCGCCAACTTGAAATTCAATTGGTCTATTTCGCTTATCCGCATATGACTTTTGTCGATCCTGAGCTGCTTTTAGGTGAGCTCGAACCACATCAATTTTCTCATTCGTAGTTCGGATTATGTCAGTATGTGCTAATCCTCGTGGTCCCACTTCTCCCCAACACACCGGGGTTCGACACTTTCTACCATATAACATTTCATACGGGGCCATTTTAATGCTCGACTGATAGCTATTGTTATATGAAAATTCGACCAAGGGTAGATGGACATCCCAACTGCCCCCGAAGTCGATGATGCAAGCCCGCAACATATCTTCCAACGTTTGTATCGTTCTCTCACTTTGCCCATCCGTTTGCGGATGGTAAGCAGTGCTAATGTACAGTTTAGTTCCCATTTGCTCTTGAAATTCGCGCCAGAATTTAGAGGTAAACCGAGTATCTCTGTCTGACACAATGGATATCGGAACTCCGTGACGTGCTATGATCTCATTGGTGTACACTTCCGGCATCTTCTCGGATGTATAAGTCTCACGAATCGGAATGAAGTGAGCACTTTTTGTCAATCGATCTACGACTACCCATATAGCATCAAATCCGTGATTGGTTTTGGGCAATTTGGTTAACAAATCCATTGTGATTTGTTCCCATTTCCAAACTGGGATATCCAGCGGTTGCAACCTAGCATATGGCTTTTGGTGCTCCACTTTGACTTGTAAACAAGTCATACACTTCTCCACATACTTCACAATATCTCTTTTCATTCCGGGCCACCAATAGTTTTGTTTTACGTCATTATACATTTTGGTCGCCCCCGGATGAATTGAATAATGAGATTTATGGGCCTCGTCAAGAAGACGCGCCTTGGCCTCACACGTATTTGGAACCCAAATTCTCCCAAATCGAGTTTTCAATCCTTGATTACCATCCTCCAGGTCTTTTAGTTGCCCAACTATCCTTTCCTTCTTCACATTTTCTTCCTTGATTGCTTCAATTTGAGATTTTGGGATTTGTTCAAGCAAACCCGATGTCACAATTAATTTCATCGATCGTACTCGAATAGGCGTATAATCCGTCTTTCGGCTCAACGCGTCTGCCACTACGTTAGCCTTCCCGGGGTGGTAATGTATTTCACAATCAAAGTCTTTGACAGTTTCTAACCACCGCCTCTGCCTCATATTTAATTCCTTCTGATCGAAGAAATACTTTAAGCTTTTGTGGTCGGTAAAGATAGTGCACTTCACTCCGTACAAGTAATGCCTCCATATCTTCAAGGCAAACACCACTGCTGCCAACTCGAGGTCATGGGTAGGATATCTCTTCTCATGAGTCTTTAGCTGTCTCGAGGCATAGGCTATAACTTTGCCCCGCTGCATCAAAACGCAGCCAAGTCCCGAATGCGATGCATCCGAGTAAACTACCATATCCTCTGTTCCGTCCGGTAATGTCAACACCGGCGCATGGGTCAATTTTTCCTTGAGCGTTTGGAACGCCCTTTCTTGATCCTCGGCCCAAATAAACTTTTCATCCTTACGGGTTAGTTTGGTCAACGGCGTAGCAATTTTGGAGAAATCTTGTATGAATCTCCGATAATAACCCGCAAGCCCCAAGAAGTTTCTAATTTCCGAAGGATTCTTCGGTGGAGTCCATCTTGACACAACTTCTATTTTTGAAGGATCTACTAGCACTCCATTTGCACTAATGACATGCCCAAGAAATTGCACCTCTCGTAACCAGAAGGCACATTTTGAGAATTTCGCATACAATTTCTCTTTCCTGAGCGTCTCCAACACTTTACGCAAATGACTTGTGTGTTCTGCTTCATTCTTGGAGTATATCAAAATATCATCGATAAACACTATCACTGACTTGCCTAGCATGGGTTTGCAAACCCGGTTCATGAGATCCATGAAAGCCGCGGGTGCATTAGTTAACCCAAAGGACATCACGAGAAACTCGTAATGTCCGTACCGTGTACGAAAAGCCGTTTTCGGTACATCCTCTTCTTTGACTTTCAACTGATGATACCCCGATCTGAGGTCGATTTTTGAGAACCAACTTGCACCTTGTAATTGGTCAAATAGGTCATCAATTCTTGGAAGCGGATATCAATTCTTTACCGTGAGTTTATTCAACTCCCGGTAATCAATGCACATACGCATGCTCTCGTCCTTCTTTCTCATGAATAATACCGGTGCGCCCCATGGAGACACGCTTGGCCGATAAATCCCTTGTCGAGCAATTCTTGGATTTGTGACATCAATTCTTGCAATTCTGATGGCGCGAGTCGATACGGCGCCTTGGCCACAGGTTTCGCGCCCGGAACCAATTTGATCCCGAACTGGCGGTATTCCCGGTAAATCTTCCGGAAATACATCAGCATATTCACGTACCACTGGTACATCTTCCATCTTTGGCGTCTCTTTATTAGGTTCGTTTGCATATATCATGAATGCTTTACACCCGCGCCTCATAAGTTTGTGGGCTTTTAGTATTGAGCACATAACAGGACTGCCCCCTTTTTCGCCATAAATGGTGACTTGTTTTCCACTTGGAGATGTCAACTGTATCTCCTTGCGGAAACATATCACCTTTGCATGATGTCGGGATAACCAATCCATCCTTACCACTAATTGAAATTCTCCCATTGACATAGGGATCAAGTCTATCAAATATACTTCATCATCAACGCTTATTTTGCAATCTCGACATACATCACATACAAGAAAACTTTTGTTATCACCTATTTCTACCTCTAATGGCATAGGCAATTTTGTTAGTACAAAAGAAGGATGTCGAATAAATCCATATGAAACAAAAGATTTATTCGCACCCGTATCAAATAAAACATGTGCAGGAATTGAATTTATGGCAAATATACCTGAGACCACATCGGGCTCTATTTTTGCCTCCATTGCTGTCAACTGGAAAGATCTCGCCTTTGCTCTTGGTGTCTTAGTAGGTGTATTCTTGTCATCTTTCTTTCCAACCAACTCCGGGCACTCAGATTTCTTGTGACCCGGTTGGTAGCATTTGTAGCACACCGACACCTTTCCTGGGCACAATGCAGCCGTGTGTCCCGTCTTCCCACATATCGGACACGGTTTGTCCTTGAACCGGCACTCACTTTTGTGCCCTTTCCCGCATATCTTGCAGTTTGATGACCCGCCCTTACCTTCTTGTTTCTTTGAGGATTCTGTTGTGCGCGCCTTTTTCGTTGGGCTTGGATTGACTATCTGAGCCCTTCTTTCACCTCTTTCAATCTGTTTCTTCAACTCTATCTCCCGTTCCCGAGCAACGTTTATAATTTCGGTGAGAGTCTCATACTTTGAAGGAGTCATAAACTCCCTATACTCGGCGCTCAACATATTATAATAATAATAATATATTTTCTGCTCCTCATTCGTTATCAACTCATCACAAAACTTCATCTTATCCATGAATATTCCTGTGATTTTGTCAATAGATTAACCCTTGTGTCGAAGCTGCATGAATTCTTCCTTGATCTTGTTAATGACTGCCTTGGGACTGTGATGTTTAAGAAACGGCGTCTTAAACTCATCCCATGTCATAGCTTTAGCCGCTTCGCTTCCAATTTCTTTCTTCTTGTTATCCCACCAGTCTTTCGCTTGACCCCTTAACTGACCCGTGCCATAAGCTACGTAGTCATCCGGATCACAATGAGTCCTTTCAAACACTCCATCCATATCGCTTAACCATCGTTGACATATGATCGGGTCAACCTCCCCATTGTAAATGGGCGGTTTACACGCCATGAACTCTTTATAAGAACAAGATTTTCGTCCTCCTGACTTCTCCTTTGCTAAATTGGTATTATCCTCCAATTTCTTGATTCTTTCTTCCACCACTGATAATACCGTGGTTTGGATTTTGTTGATGAAACCCGACAAACTGTTTTCGATTGCTTTTCCTACCTCTTCAGCAATCACTTCTCTCGTTTGCTCGGTGACTCTTGGCACCGCATCATCATTGCCTTTATCCGTCATCTTTAACTGAAATGTTTACATTAAGCGTTAACATTTCATTTATGACATATGATTTATTCACTTCGGTTTGTTCAAGTTCATAACTTGTTTTCACCGTTCTTATTTAATGCACTTTCCGGGTTTGAGTGTGTTAACACGCTCTTCCCATGCATTTCCATTCATTACTTCCCTTTTTATACTTAGTAACTCTACTTTAGAACAATTTACTCTTACCGGATGTTTGATCAAGCTTGAACCGAACACTTGTTAACAACCTTGGGCTCTGATACCAACTTGTAACACCCTAAATAATTTGACGAAATTTAACTAATAATTACATGAAACTTTAATAAAATCAGAGTTTACAAAAAGATTTCGTGTTTAAACCATACACACTTGAGATAGTACCAACACATCCCAAGATAATCCATAACAAGTTTAAAAGTTAACCCTTGCTAGTAAACTAACCACTAGTTTAAGGGATTTAAAACGTGATTAACAAAAATGTTTACAACATGATTGTGTCTAGACAAGATTAAGATTAATGCGGAAGCTTCAAAATGCGTGTTCGGTTCTTGACATCATACTTGATCACCATCCAGGGAAAACTTCATCATACCTAGGGTCAAACACTAAAATCATTAGTTTTGACAACAATACATTACGTATAAACGAGTTATAACGTCGCAAAATAACAAACTAAATTCAAGTTTTCAGGTTTCCACCGTAACTTACGGTATTACCGTAAGTTACGGTAGACTTTGAACATCATGGTCTGCCGTAACTCAGGAGACCTTCACCGTAAGTCTTCAGACCTCCACTCCACCGTAAATTACGGTGGGACCGTAATTTACGGCAGGTCCTGCACTTTTGCCTTTTAACAATTTTTCAACTTTGAATGATCATAACTTTCTACTCGTTAATCCGTTTTAACCGTTTCTTTTTCCTACGAGTTTGTAATAAAATTACGGACTCAACCATATAAATTTTACATCGCAGAAACCGAGATACCGACTATTGGTTCACAACTTCCTTATTTTCATTATCCAACCCATTAGTGTGAGTGCATAGCACCTCTTTTCCATTCTTAAGACTTTATAGACATAATTACCCAATCACCCGGGCTCACCTACTTGGTGTATTCGCGCCAATTCCATGGCTTTACGATTCCTTTAGGACTAATATTTGTTTCTTCGGAATTCAAGCATTCCGTTTCAAACAACCCTTTTTCATTCAACATTTATTGTTTGACCCATATTCCGGGTTCTTATACTTAGGTTAATATCACCAAATCATTGATATGGTACAATTCATTATTTAACAAGGTATAAGACTTTCAAGTCTCTACTCTCATGATTCTATTGAAAACATCATTTTGACCCGTTTGGCTATTTAGTGAAAACCATCACTTTATTGACTAGCCAAACTATATACCAAATATTTACTTTGACCCGTTTGATGGTCGAGTGTACTTCGCCACTTTAACAACGCATCAAACGCATCCATTTTAATACAACACCGTTCACACAACAAAAGTAATTATTCACATAAAATTTTAACAGGTCTAAAGCCACGTACCTTTAAAGCACACCTTTTCCGCGAATATCACCTCCGGCGTGTCCACTTGACGTTCCGAATATCACCTCCGGCGTGTCCACTTGACGTTCCGGAGATCACGATTCTATGTTCAGATTTCGATTATAACATGATTTGAGCCTTCAATTGAGAGTTTTAGTAGATGTTAGGTTTTGGAGGTGCGGGTGTCGCCCCCCTCCCTGTTGTTGATCGACCGGAACCTTAGTTTTGAGGTGTTTGGTTTGTTTTATTAAACAAAATAATAACAATAGTTTCAAGATTATCAACATTGGTCCCTCCACTTTGTTTAATATTTAGTTTTGGTTAATCTAACCTTATTTCTAGTTATTCATAGACTCATAGTTAACTAGGTTCTAATTTCCTAGTTAGATAAATTCTTGTTTAGTTAAAACTTTATAATTTTAAATATAAAGTTTTGTATTTTCGGGATGTTCCATGCCGCTTACTTCCCTCACGCATAAAGACAAACCTTTTGTTTGGGGAACTGAACAAGAGTTTGCCTTTCAAACCCTCAAGCATATGCTCTGCAATGCTCCCGCCCTCGCTTTACCCGAAGGAAACGATGACTTTATAGTCTATTGTGATGCCTTGAACCCTGGTCTTGGTTGTGTTCTCATGCAACAGGACAAGGTTATCGCTTACGCATCTCGTCAACTCAAAATCAACGAGAAGAACTATACAACTCACGATATCGAATTAGGCGCCATTGTTTTTGCGTTATAGATTTGGCGAAACTACCTTTATGGTACAAAGTGTATGATCTTCACAGATCATAGGAGCCTACAACACATCTTTGATCAGAAGGAACTTAATATGCGTCAACGCCGATGGGTAGAACTTCTCAACGATTACGACTATGAGATTCGTTACCACCCAGGCAAAGAAAATGTCGTTGCCGACGGCTTGAACCGAAGAAGCTATTTACATAGCGTTCAGAACATTCGCGCCCAGCATCATCTTGAGACTCTCATTCGCGAAGCCCAACATGCTTGTTTTAATGAACACTCCTTGAAGAAAGAAAGGATCAATCACGATAGAGCCTATCTGGTGAATAAGTCGAATGGGATATTCCATTATCTGGACCGAATCTGGATCCCCAAATGGACCAATTTACGACAGATTTTGATGGATGAAGCCCACAAATCTCGATATTCTATTCATCCCGGTGCCGATAAAATGTACTAGGACCTTCGCTACAAGTACTAGTGGTCGGGCATGAAAAGGGATATCGCTCTCTATGTTGGAAAGTGCTTGACTTGCTCGAAGGTCAAGGCCGAACACCAAAGGCCCTCTGGCTTGCTTGAACAACCCGAGATCCCTATGTGGAAATGGGAAAGTATCGCCATGGACTTCGTAACGAATCTTCTGCGCACGTCATTAGGCCACGACAGCATCTGGGTTGTTGTTGACCGTTTGACCAAATCAGCTCATTTCCTGCCAATACGAGAAGACTACAAGGTAGAAAAATTAGCCCGAATCTACACCGACGAGATTATTTGTCGACATGGGATGCCTCGCGACATCATCTCTGACCGTGATGCTCGGTTTACCTCGCGTCTATGGGAAACGTTTCAAACCGCTCTTGGTACTACGCTTAATCTAAGTACCGCGTTTCATCCTCAAACCGACGGTCAGACTGAGAGAACGATTTGTACTCTTGAAGACATGCTCCATTCGTGTGTGATAGATTTCGGTGGTAATTGGGACACATACATACCTTTAGTTGAGTTTTCGTACAATAACAGTTATCATTCCAGCATTCAAATGGCACCATTTGAGGCATTTTATGAAGAAGATGTCGATCGCCTATTGTGTGGAACGAGATCGGTCACTCGTAATTAACCGGTCCTGAGCTATTGCAAGAAATGACAGACAAGATCCTCCAAATTTGAGACAACCTGCTGAAAGCTCGGAGTCGTCATAAAAGTTACGCCGATAGACGATGCAAGCCCCTTGAATTTGACGTTGGTGACCACGTACTCCTAAAGGTGTCACCTTGGAAGGGTGTGGTCAGATTCGGCAAGAAAGGGAAACTCGCGCCTCGATATGTTGGACCCTTTATGATTCTGGAAAGGATTGGAAACGTGGCCTACATACTCGAACTACCGGAGGAGCTTTATAACGTCCACCCGACTTTCCACGTGTCAAACCTCATAAAGTGCCTAGCAGAGAATGATTTGTACGTACCACTTGAAGATCTACAAGTGAACGAAATATTACACTTCATGGAAAAGCCTGTCGAGATCATGGACCGACAAACCAAGCAGCTCAGGCGTTCACGCATTCCCATTGTGAACGTTCGCTGGGAAGGCAAACGAGGCGCAGAGTTCACTTGGGAACTCGAAAGTGACATGAAGGCGAACTACCCGCAGCTGTTTGTTACGGATTCAGCCTAATTTCGGGACAAAATTCCCTCAAGTAGGGGAGGCTGTAACACCCCGTGCTTCGAAAGTCAAAGTCAAAGTCAAAGTCAAAGTCAACATTGAAGTCAAAGTAGGAAAAGATTGCTAATTGCGATCTGTCACTCCTTGCTAAACCACTGTTTTGACTTCTTTGACTTGTAGATAATCTTTTTATATTTTTACGTTAGTTGTATTATGTGGAGTACTTGTCAATAATCGCAGTAATCGATGTGTATTTATCGCTATTAATAGCCTTACCACTGTGAACAATAGGAAGTAACAATGCGATAAAGTGAACGAAACATTACACTTCGTGGAAAAGCCTGTCGAGATCATGGACCGACAAACCAAGCAGCTCAGGCGCTCACGCATTCCCATTGTGAAGGTTCACTGGGAAGGCAAACGAGGTGCAGAGTTCACTTGGGAACTCGATGGTGACATGAAGGCGAAGTACCCGCAGTTGTTTGTTACGGCTTCAGCCTAATTTCGGGACGAAATTCCCTCAACTAGGGGAGGCTGTAAAACTCCGTGTTTCGAAAGTCAAAGTCAACATTGAAGTCAAAGGAGGAAAAGATTTCTAATTTCGATCTGTCACTCCTTGCTAAACCACTATTTTGACTTCTTTTGCCTTGTAGATAGTCTTTTTATGTTTTTACGTTAGTTGTATTATGTGGAGTACTTGTAATAATCGCAGTAATCGATGTGTATTTATCACTATTAATCGCCTTACGACTGTGAACAATAGGAAGTAACAATACGATAAAGTTATCTAAACGCTAATCAACCTACTCTAATCGACATCAAATCGTGATACGAATCGCAAATCGAATTACGCGTTCTGGTTATTGTTTATACGTGTATGTGCTTTTTATGTGTTACTTGTGCATGTTTATTTATGTTTATGTGTGGTGATTAATCGAAACTCAATCGCAACTCAATCGCAATAGAAACGCAAACGCTAAATGAAAATTAGTTATGGTGCTTGTATGTTAGATATAGTAGTTGGGATTAAAAGTAATTTGAATGAGAAACTCTATCGCATCGCAATGCTTGACATGCAAATCGAAGCCGCAAAACTCATCGCGCCAAACTCTCCAAACGAGTGGTCAGGCGATCGAGCTGCCACCCGATCGAGCAGCCACCCGATCGAGTTACCACTCGATCGAGCTGCCACCTGATCGGGCTGCCACCCGATCGACCAGCCACCTTCCCCACTTTCCTTTTTGGGAAACCCTATAAATACCCCTCATATGTCACATCCCTTGATTTTACAGCTCTCTCTCCTTCTCCACTATACCCAGGCGCTATTTCTTCAGATCTCTCACTATTCTTGTAAGTTTTCCACCTAAATCTTGTACTTTCTTGATCTACACGCACTCCTACACCTTTCTTGTCACACCCCTATTTTCCACGTGTCACCGATGGGCCCGGTGGGGAGTATAGTGACGTAGTTGATATCATCATAGTCAAACAACACAATATTTAAATGCACAGCGGAAGCAAAAGATAAATATATTACAAACCGATTCAAAAGTAATATTTAATATTACAACGGAATGTAAGCAGGCTACGACTGTCTTTAGTGTCAGAGGACGTTAATTATAGCCCGTAGGCATTATATCCGTAATGGATGTTTAAATCACAAAATAAGAAAGGATTTCGGGAGAATCCAGTATAAGGATGATTTATGTGACTTTATCGAACCATGTCTGCCCGAATAGTTAATATGTTGTAGATGTTAACAAGGATGCGAATCTCTTGAATAGGTCCTACCATCTTGGCCTCGTCATATAGGCTAGGTTTACCTTTAAGATTCCTTTTTAATAATTAACGCAGAACAATCCTAACTCGGGATGTTAATAAGGATCCGAACCTAAATTGAGGAACTGCCATCTTGGCCGGGTCTTAATAATGACACTAGGCTAGGTCTTGTCCTTTTTAGATTTTGCCATTTTATTATAATGGTAGATTTTATAATATAGGAATGATATTTTAAATATAATCGTTCCCTTAAAATTTAAACAAGTATATGGTTGCCCTAAACGGGACTTGAAAGGAATAATGTTGTCCTCAAAGGGACTAAAAGATAAATATTGTTATAAAGACTTTTAAGGAAACGATCTTCAGCAAAAGGAGTTTCTTTTTCATTTTATTTCTGAATGCTTCTCCTTGGTTGTACGTTAATCCTAGTCGCAACACGAAGCTCGGCCCTTCCTAGGCTTCAAATGGGGAGAATTTCCATTATAGCTTCTTGCTTAACGACATATTAAAATATATAATCGAAAGTAATAATCCTCCGAATAGAGACGAGAGTATTCCTATGTTAAGTCTAGACTCAGAAGGTCAAAGAATGTGCTATTGTGTCATTGAGATAAACACAAAAGACTAGTGTTTAATTCACTCAATGTTGGCTCTGATACCAACCTGTCACACCCCTATTTTCCACGTGTCATCGGTGGGCCCGGTGGGGAGTATAGTGACGTAGTTGATATCATCATAGTCAAACAACACAATATTTAAATGCACAGCGGAAGCAAAAGATAAATATATTACAAACCGATTCAAAAGTACTATTTAATATTACAACGGAATGTAAGTTGGATCCACAGGCGGATCAATTAAAAAGAAAACATAGTTCATCAGACTTATTGCATCCAAGCTTGCGAGACTCTTAATGATGCTAAGGAGAAGCCAACCTATTACGCTTAGTACCTGCACTTAACCTTTTTGGGAAAATACGTCAGTTTACACTGGTAAATACAATTTAACTGACTCATTTTGAAAAGGTTTAAAAATTGATTTGTATGCACGAGGCACAAAACATTTTATAACTTGGGATAATTACGCAATATAATCTTGTAAGGGATTTATATGTTACTTATGCGTTCAGTAGCCCAATCCGTAGACCGGGTTAAAGATCAATAGACACACCACATTATTGAGTTATACACTGAAAGGTGTACGCCTACACCCCGTGCTCAGGTCGTGGCCATCTCGTAAGATAATGCCAAGGATATCCGGGACATGGTCATTAACCCCCCAAAGGCTTTAAGCAAACAAAACACATTCAAAACATAGCATCTCAATAAATTTAACCTCTATTCGATTAAAGAATTCAATGCCGGACCAAGCGGTATTTTATATACCGTACCCCAAGCCCGTATAGGGAAAATAAGTTAAAAGTATTTACCTGAGCTAAATATAAATTCAATCCCAGCCGTATCAAATCAGCAAGAACAGATAGCTTTTACTGGGCTCCTATATCTGGAACGAAGGTTTTTAATAACCTATTAGATTCCTAACGGGTCTTAATTAAGCTTATGCTTAGACCGGTTAGTTTTTAAAAGAAGATACGGTTCAAAATGCACGATTAAGCGATGACCGGTTTAGAATATGGTTTAGACCCGACAAGCTTGTATACTTGTATAATAAGGGTAAACTAAACACATTCTGGATTTTGAGATAAAAACGATATGGTTTGACCCGTTTCGGCTAATATAAGCAAACTAGTTACATACGCCGATCCGAACGCGAAAAGTGCGTAACGAGTAACCAAATGAGTCACATACAAGTTTCCTAAGTTAATATGCCCTAATTATTTTGTGATATCAGTAGGATATCTTTCATTATGCCCAAAACGAGTTTAAGACCAATTTATGCCCCGTAGGGGTATTTTGGTCATTTTAAAGGTTATAAGAGAGTTTGGATATCATTCTGAGTTACAGGTCTGATTAAATCAGTAATTATACTTAATTTAATAAGTCATATTAGTAAGGTATCATATATATGTGAAATTTATTAATTATAACCATACTATGCACCGTAGGGGCATTTTGGTAATTCCACATAGGCTTAAAAGGGCAAAACAGAGAATCTGAGTTTAAAACTTTTGC
This sequence comes from Helianthus tuberosus, assembly GCA_030545235.1. NCBI lineage: Eukaryota > Viridiplantae > Streptophyta > Magnoliopsida > Asterales > Asteraceae > Helianthus > Helianthus tuberosus. The sequence goes on along the minus strand of JARYGA010026717.1, from coordinate 20,970 downwards.
TTACTATTAAAATATAGAAATTTACTGAAAATATCAGTAGGCATCAACCCTTATATATTTAAACTAGTTTCGATACATACTATGCGTTATAAACGCTTAAAAAGGCGATTTGGAGCCATTTCCGGGTTTTGTGTAGAAAGCTGATATTTTTATTATTCCAGAAGGCTCAAAATATTTTATTTATCATATTAGATCAGTAGAAAAATGTTTGGGGGTCAAAAGGACTTGTAAAACTCATTTTATAGCCCAAAAGGGCAAAACCGACAATTACCGAATTAAGCCTATAACCCTATGTTATTCTCAGCCTAAAAATAAATAAAAATCTTTAAAAATCCCAAAATATTATTTTATATCAGTAGGTAAAAAGTTTGGTATCAAAAATTGGGTTTAGATAGGATATACGCTAATTACGCCGTTTAATTAATAAAAAGGTTTTCTGATTACGCTATTGAGCATAACTCCTAATCTAGACCTCCAACTGATGTCAAATTTTAGGGACAAGTTTATAATTCAGTAGTGAAGGTTTCTATCCTTTCACATTTTCAAAAATATCATTTTAAGGTCAATAGGGCATAACGGTCAACATTTAGGCATTTTAAAGGAAACACGCATGAACTAGGATTTCTATGGAACCAAGTTGTATAACCTTGGAGGGTTATACTAACTTATAATACGGTCCTAAAGGAATCCTAAGGCATATCTAAACTAAGCTAAATCGGGTCAGAACTGAAAGTCAAAGCAAAAGTCAACTTTTGCGACTTTCGGTTCCGAACCGAGCCTAAACTTAGAATTTTCGGGTTGAATCATGCTTAGGCATGTTCAACTAATATTTACCAAGTTATTAGAGTGAAAAAACTGATTTTATAACTTTTATGTTAATAGTTATGAATTTTATTTAAAACTAACCTGTTTGACTTTTATTTGACTCGACAATTAAACTAAGAAAACGTGGTAATTAGTAGGCGCCCTTTTAAGGGTTAATCACCTACCTAATTACGGTCACGTAGCCATGTTCGTTATGAACAATGGCTCAACCGTTTAAAAGTCAAAGCGTTTATCACAACGCTTGACTTTTCGGCTATAAACGCTAAATAACTAAACTTAAGCACGATTGAACACTTACAATGGGTTCAAAGGGTTGAAGGAGGTTCTCAAGAAAGGTTCAAGATCCTCCTAAATCAGAGAATAAGCAGAACGAAGGAAAATGGTGTGAAAACAAAGGAAACCCATCACCTATTTATACTTTTTGGGACCTCACGAGATCGAGACAAGTGTCGGGGAGTTGTATCCAGATTATTACAAGTTGTTAGGATCGGAGGCTCTCATGATAGTGTTTGTTTGTTTGAATATGAATGATCAATGAATATGAAAACATGTTAGGTGCAGCGGAAATGAAAACAAACTTTGTAAACACAATAAAAGGAGAAAATAGTTTGATAAACAATTGCTTCTCATAGAGTCAAAAGATTACAAATCAAAGCAAAAGATTACAGTCATGCTTTCAAACTATACTCCCCCTCAGCCTGATGCCCCAAGGTTGGTTGCACACAAGATGAAAGGATTAGACATGAGGAGAAGAACCCGCTCAGTCAATCAAATGTAACAGTACAGGGTACTGTTACATTTATAGGCAAACCAAACCACTGAGGTATCAAAGCTGACGTCACCATGAAAGTGACATCTAACAACCTAACAACCTGTAGACACTGTCCTTATACCAACTACTGATGTCTAACAACTGATTGTAAATAAAGTACAAAACATGAGAAAACAACTGCTTCACGTTCCACTGTTGTAGCCTAAGCACTGATGCTCAACAACAACATCAGTGCTTTCTTCAAAGGTGATCAGTCCTTGAATGAGCAGTGTTTGTGTCTTCAGCAGCACTTAAGAGAAGCAGTAGATAGAGCGACAAAGTTTGTCTTCAGCAGTCTTTAGGATTACATCAGCATTTGGATCATCAGTTGTTCTTTTGAGCAGTACTTAAGATTCATCAGCTGATAGATAACCACTGACAAGGGGAAAGCAAAGTGTAAACTGCTGCTTATTGTGAATCCACTGTTGTGACCTGGTTTTAGCTTTACATTATCTGTTCCTCTGGAAGGGTTTGATCCCAACAATCTCCCCCTGGAACAGATAATGCCAAAACCCTTCATTATTCAGGACCTTTATTACTCATCAAGAGTGCCTTAGCTTGTTCTTTGAATTCAGCTTCAAATTCCTTTGCACTCTAGTCATCCTCATCCCTACACAGTGAAAGTTCAAGGAGATCCTGCAAATCTTGAACACTAAGGCCTAGTGCTTCTTTCCTTGATATATACTTCACCTCTCCATTGGATCTGACCAGAGTCAATACGTGGGTCTTTTGATCAGAGAGCCACTTTAGTACTTTTAAACCCAATGGATTTCGTGGGAGAGATTTATTTGCAGATGAGTTGAAGAATGATGACCTTGAAAACACCTGCAGACTTTCAGACATTTTTTGAAAGTTTCTTCAATAACTTTGTCTGCTGCAGCTATGTCTTCTGCAGTTTCTTGCTCAATAAGCTCTTGTCTTTCAACTTCTGTCTTGTCTTTTGCAGTGTTTGGAGACGCAGGTTTGTTTAATACCTTAAAAAGGCTTTGAAGCTTTGTTGAAGTTTCTTCTTTTAGACCCATTTTCGTGATGGTATCTTTGAAGTACTCTGCTTCTTTTTCAATTACCTCTTCTTCAGTCAGCTGTTCTCCTTCTTCTTGATTTATTACAAAAGTAGACCGGAACAGTGTGTCGAGGTTTCCTATCTTCTGTTCAAGCTTTATCATTTGTTCTTGCTTCTTAGAAGTGCTTGAAACAGTTATCTTTCTTTTCTTTAGCCTTTCATAGGCTTCATCGGTCTGCTGTTTTGACCATTTTGATATGGCTTCAGCAGTATCCATTTTTGCATCCACCAGCTCCTTTTTCTTTCTTTTATACTCAGCAGTGACGTCAGCAATGAGCTTTTTGAATTGTTCCAGTTTGGAGCATTCTTCTTCTTTGTAGGATCTTTCTTAATTCTGTCAATCCTCTCAGCCTCATGCTTTAGAGCGATTATTGGCCATTCTTCAAACTGTTTTTCTTCAGCAGGATAGAATTTTTCTTTCATAATGTAGGCAAGATATTGTTTTCTAAGCTCTTTGCGTTGTTCAGCCTTTTCTTTGATTAGTTCCTGTGCGAAATCTTCCATCTGCTTTACCTTTTCAAGGAAGAAATCCAGTCTTTTAGCAATGCCTTCTTCGCTTAGACGTTCACGTTCACTTTCAAATTTAGCTCTTGCTTTAGCTTGCCTTGCCTTGAGTTTGAGGTAATCGTCCATATCCTCTGGTGGCATGTAGCCTATGAGTGAGGAGAATCTCCTTTTTGAAGGATCTTCTTCTATATAGAATTGCCTCATCTCATTTTTGATAGCTTCGAGTTCCAGTGGATATTTTGCAGCATTAGGATCATGTGTACCCTCATCGACAGAGATTGGCTTTCTTATTCTGTTGAAGAGCTTTGGTTGTGATGTAGAAAGGATGAGAGTAGTGGTGGATGACTTACTAACAGCTGTTGTCTCAACATCTGCTGGCATTACAACTACTGATATGTCAGCAGTTGTCTTCTGCTTTTGAGCAGGGGATGGAAGTGGTGAAGGTGGTGGTGAATCAACATCTGATATGAGATTCCTTCTCCTTTTTAATGAAGAAGGAGCAGATGATGTTTTGGGTGGATCAGTGGTGGTAGATTGGATAGCAGTGGTTTGTGACAGTGATTGACTGACAATGGTTGAAACAACTGGTGTTTCAATCACTGTTGTAACATCTGTTGTCTTCTATTTTAAGACAGGAGGCAGTGGTGATGGTGTGATTGTAGATGATGGTGATAGAGCAGTAGATGTGGTGGTGTGTGGTAGAGTGGTGTGTGTTGATGACATGGCAGCTGTTTGGCTACTGACAGCAGTTTTTGTAACTGCTGCTGCAGCAGTTTTTGTAACTGCTGCTGTATCAGCTGTTTGACGAACAGATTTTGAGAACTACTTTTCTTTTTCTTTCTCTTTTTCAGGCTCAACATGAAGGCCATGTTCTATTCCCATCCTATTCATTTTTCCCAACATCTTGTTATTCTCCCCCTTTTTGGCATTATCTGAAGGGGGATTTACAAGAAATGGTATTGAAGAAGGAACTTTGCCAGATGCACTTTGAATGCTAGCCTTTATAGCCTTGATATCTGCTTGAGTGTCTTTAAATCTTGATTCAACCATGTTGGTCAGCATTTGAACTTGAATAGCATGCTTTTTGTCAGCCATGAGTTGCTGTGCTTCAAGCATGGGTTGAAAAATATTCCAAAGCTCATTTGTAGCAAGTGCCTGTAGTGGAGCAGGTGCTTGAGGTGGAACTGCAGTGGATTGTGCTTTCTGAGCTTTGAGAATCTCTTGCACCATCTCCTTTATTTCAGCAACTGATTCTTCAAGTTTGTCAACTCTGCCCGTCAATTCCTGATATTTTGAATCATCACCTACTTTAGTAGGATCATCTGAATCCCCACCAGCAGTGGTTATATCAATGTGTGTCTTAGGGACAGAGTCCCAAAAATCATCCATTGATACCCCTTGTTCTCGGTACTGGGGACTTCTTTCTTCGGCACTCAATAAACCTTTGATGGTACCAGTGGTTAGATCCAACTCACTGGTGGTCACCGAAGTTGCCATGGAAGAAATTGCCTTCAAGGGAGTCTTACTTATGAAACAACTGTCCAACTGAGGATCTGTTGATCCACCAGTTGTAGTTGCTGCTCCACTTGAACTACCACCCAGAGTTACTTGTAACTCAGGGGGTGTAACCTCCTCAACTGTTGCTGGGATAGCAGGAGTAGTAGCATCAGACCCAGTCACTTGTAGGGGTATACTCTCAGTGATAGGTGATAGAGAGGAACTGGTTTGTGTCTGAGCTATAGCAGCTGCATGCAACAAAGGTAGCATGGATTGTGGCATTATTATTGGTGAGGGGATGGGAGTTGAAAGAGACATGTCCTTGGGATCAGGACTGAGGAAGATGGATCCAAGTGGATTCAGAGCTTCATATTGTGGTGTCCCTGTGCTTACAACCTGATCCTTTTGTGAGGATGCAGGAGGAGTTTTAGGCATGGGTTGAGATCTTTCTTCCAACTGCTGTGAGGAAGTAGCAGCAGTGGTTTGTGGTGACTTTTGTGTTGTCACAGGCATTTCCTCTGGGATCTCATCTTCCAGAGTTGCCTTTGTTTTGGGTTTGGTGGGTTTTCTGGATGTTTTTCTTTTGGTCTTTTTGGTTATGTCAGGTGTGGGTTTCAAAGCAGTGGTTGTGCTGCTATGATCACCTGGAGCAGTGGGCTCAGCAGCTGATACCTGAGGAGCAGTTGTAACTGCTAAAATCTGCTCAGGTACCCCTGCTTTTGTTTTTATTGGTGCCATCATCCTTGAAAATGTTTCTTTTGTTAAGCCTTTTATTTGACAATGAACACCTTGTTTTGGCAAATTTTCATTTTCCTTTACAAATTTTTGTTTAAAGTAATAACTCAAAAATCTTGGAAAAAGTAAAAATGCTTTGTTGTCAACATTTTTCACTAAGTCATTGAAGATTTCCTGGGAATAGTTGTAATCTTTGTTATTCAAAATGGCATACCCCAGGCATTGAATCTTCAATGGTATTTCATTAAATGATGTTGTTTTATTTGAAACACACATCAAAAGTGTGTGAAACAAAAATCTTGGAGCAGAAGGAAAATAACCTTTTTGTAAGGTATCTACCTTTGATTCTTCTGCATATCCCCTTTTCACGAAATCAGTTTTCATCTCGACTTTCTCAAAAGAGAGTTTACCTTCCTGATCGTTGAGATTAAAGACTTCGGAGATCGACTGTGGGGTTATTTGAACTGCTTTACCCTGTATTGAGGAGTTAATGGCTATGACTTTTCCGTCTTGTTTTTCAAGCGACGCCTTTTTCCAAAACTCTCTCTGGGTTTGCAAGTAAATGGGAGCATCTGCCGTCAACAAAGTTTTGTACTTTGATGCAGATAACGAATCAATGATGGTGTCAAAGGTGTGATTATCAGTAGGTTTTGTGAGTAAACCCAGATAATTGTGAGATTGTTTGAATGGTATTTCGATGGGTTCTTCGGCCGTTTGAGCGACCTCTTTGGAAGGTGATGGTGATTTAGGTTTTGGTTTTGATTTTGACTTTGATTTTGTCATTTTTGCGGAGAAGAATGAAGGAGGATTTTGGAGATTTTGAGAAGAAGGGTTGGAAACTGCTATGAGAAGAGAATTTTGGAATTCAATTCGACAGTGTAAAACCCTGTTTGGGGTTTAGGGCAGGGTTTTATTTGGAAAAAAAAATGATCGCTGATGTGGCAGCGGTTATTAAGATCTGAGGGCCAAAAGCTGACCACGTGTCAAACACTGATGAAGTGGATGAAGTATGGAGAACAGTTGTTTTAAGAACCACTGACGTATCAAGCATCAGTGGTTACAACAGTAAAAATTATGGCAGTGGATGATTTTTACTATCAGTGGATAGCATATCAGTGGATAAGACACTAATTTTGAGCATCAGTGCTTTTCAAGAAAATGAGGGATCAGTGATTAACTTTCAGCAGTAGACAGTGTTTAGAGATCAGACGTTGGAACAAAACAGTGGTTAGGGTAAATGGTACAAATCTGAAGAACAGGTGTTTCAGCAACAGTTTTGAGAATTTTCATTCAAGGTTTTGCCACATGTCAATTTTGAAAGACAGTGGTTTAGTACCCCAGATGATGAAAACTTTTTACTAGGGCAAACCATTTTCGTTTAATATTCAATTAAAGCATGAGCACCCTAGTAATTCAAGCATAGTTTGCAATCAATTTTTGATGGAAATTTTGGAGCAAGCCTGAGTATGACATGATCATGACATATGTACCATTTCCTTTTGACCCATTTATGAGGACACAGATACCACCAAAAATAAGGTATTACATCCTGACAGGAGCTGAAACTATTGCCAACAAAAACAAGCAAGAGTTCCAAATATATTATTTCCAAAAAAAATGAATAATATATCCTGGTTATTTGAGAAAATCCTTTGAAAGGAAAAAAAATGATTAAAGGATTTTCTGAGAACAGTATCAAAAAGGATCTGGTGAATTTTAAACATAATCATATCATTCTCAAGTTTTATGAAAAATGGTCAATGGTTTGACAGCAGTGGTAAAATATTTGACAATATTTTGACTACTGTTTGGTACCATTTTCTGTGTCAGTTGATTGCAAACATGAGAACACATGGATATATTTTTAAACATTTGTCTAGTCCTCTTTGGAGTTCATTCACTGGAATCAAAACCTTTTTCTGAACAGATGAATGCACATAGTTGCTTAATGACCATTATTACCCTAAACTTTGACTCATAAGTGTTTTATGTTTATACTCTTTTCTTTTAACTTCAAAAGTTTTGAGATAAACACACTTCTGAGTTTTTGTGAATATTAGTCCAAAATCATTTTGCAGTAATGTTTTGAGAGACTTGGTCATGTTTTCACAAGTTTTTCATCCTATCTCACATTACATATGATGCGGACTATGTTGACCCATGTTTTCTTGATGTATTTGAACATAGTTGATTTTGTCCTTTTTAGGAACTCAACCTGTTTTCAACACATAAGATCTAAATAACTAAAGTTTTAATTTCCCTCTTTTTGTGTTAACAAAACAACAATGCTTTTATGAACATCGGTTTTGTTAATCTGAGGTTTGTGCTTTAGTATTTAATGAAAACATCACATATTCCACATCAACAGTTTAAATCAATTTAGAAAATAAAAATAATCTTATGATTTAACAGATATTGCTTTCAGATCTAGAAACCATGAGTGTCTTGTGCATGAATTTACTTGTTGTGTGAAATTTGTGTGTCATATGACATCTCGGTTGATTTACAGAGTTTTCAAATAACCATTTTGAACATGATTTACACAGTACTCTGTTTTTCAACTAAATACAACCAACCTTAGTATCAATGAAATTTGAGCCGAACTGTTATGTCAAATTGATTGTTAGATCGAATTTGACTGTCCAGGCTCTGATACCAATTGTTAGGATCGGAGGCTCTCATGATAGTGTTTGTTTGTTTGAATATGAATGATCAATGAATATGAAAACATGTTAGGTGAAGCGGAAATGAAAACAAACTTTGTAAACACAATCAAAGGAGAAAATAGTTTGATAAACAATTGCTTCTCATAGAGTCAAAAGATTACAAATCAAAGCAAAAGATTACAGTCATGCTTACAAACTATACTCCCCCCCAGCCTGATGCCCCAAGGTTGGTTGCACACAAGATGAAAGGATTAGACATGAGGAGAAGAACCCGCTCAGTCAATCAAATGTAACAGTACAGGGTAACATGAGGAGAAGAACCCGCTCAGTCAATCAAATGAAAGGATTAGGCAGGAAAGGAATGATATTTATTTTTATTCAGTATTTTTATTATATTTATCCTGGATTTAATTAAAATATAACTATAGCACAAAAAGTCGAGTCACAAGGGCAACTTTAAATTATAAACCATGATTTTGTAGAATCAAGGTATTTAGGCTTGAACGTGTTCACGCCTTTTCTTGACAGGGAGTTGCAGGCTACGACTGTCTTTAGTGTCAGAGGACGTTAATTATAGCCCGTAGGCATTATATCCTTAACGGATGTTTAAATCACAAAATAAGAAAGTATTTCGGGAGAATCCAGTATAAGGATGATTTATGTGACTTTATCGAACCATGTCTGCCCGAATAGTTAATATGTTGTAGATGTTAACAAGGATGCGAATCTCTTGAATAGGTCCTACCACCTTGGCCTCATCATATAGGCTAGGTTTACCTTTAAGATTCCTTTTTAATAATTAACGCAGAACAATCCTAACTCGGGATGTTAATAAGGATCCGAACCTAAATTGAGGAACTGCCATCTTGGCCGGGTCTTAATAATGACACTAGGCTAGGTCTTGTCCTTTTTAGATTTTGCCATTTTATTATAATGGTAGATCTTATAATATAGGAATGATATTTTAAATATAATCGTTCCCTTAAAATTTAAACAAGTATATGGTTGCCCTAAACGGGACTTGAAAGGAATAATGTTGTCCTCAAAGGGACTAAAAGATAAATATTGTTATAAAGACTTTTAAGGAAACGATCTTCAGCAAAAGGAGTTTCTTCTTCATTTTATTTCTGAATGCTTCTCCTTGGTTGTACATTAATCCTAGTCGCAACACGAAGCTCGGCCCTTCCTAGGCTTCAAATGGGGAGAATTTCCATTATAGCTTCTTGCTTGACGACATATTAAAATATATAATCGAAAGTAATAATCCTCCGAATAGAGACGAGAGTATTCCTATGTTAAGTCTAGACTCAGAAGGTCAAAGAATGTGCTATTGTGTCATTGAGATAAACACAAAAGACTAGTGTTTAATTCACTCAATGTTGGCTCTGATACCAACCTGTCACACCCCTATTTTCCACGTGTCATCGGTGGGCCCGGTGGGGAGTATAGTGACGTAGTTGATATCATCATAGTCAAACAACACAATATTTAAATGCACAGCGGAAGCAAAAGATAAATATATTACAAACCGATTCAAAAGTAATATTTAATATTACAACGGAATGTAAGTTGGATCCACAGGCGGATCAATTAAAAAGAAAACATAGTTCATCAGACTTATTGCATCCAAGCTTGCGAGACTCTTAATGATGCTAAGGAGAAGCCAGCCTATTACGCTTAGTACCCGCACTTAACCTTTTTGGGAAAATACGTCAGTTTACACTGGTAAATACAATTTAACTGACTCATTTTGAAAAGGTTTAAAAATTGATTTGTATGCACGAGGCACAAAACATTTTATAACTTGGGATAATTATGCAATATAATCTTGTAAGGGATTTATATGTTACTTATGCGTTCAGTAGCCCAATCCGTAGACCGGGTTAAAGATCAATAGACACACCACATTATTGAGTTATACACTGAAAGGTGTACGCCTACACCCCGTGCTCAGGTCGTGGCCATCTCGTAAGATAATGCCAATGATATCCGGGACATGGTCATTAACCCCCCAAAGGCTTTAAGCAAACAAAACACACTCAAAACATAGCATCTCAATAAATTTAACCTCTATTCGATTAAAGAATTCAATGCCGGACCAAGCGGTATTTTATATACCGTACCCCAAGCCCGTATAGGGAAAATAAGTTAAAAGTATTTACCTGAGCTAAATATAAATTCAATCCCAGCCGTATCAAATCAGCAAGTACAGATAGCTTTTACTGGGCTCCTATATCTGGAACGAAGGTTTTTTATAACCTATTAGATTCCTAACGGGTCTTAATTAAGCTTATGCTTAGACCGGTTAGTTTTTAAAAGAAGACACGGTTCAAAACGCACGATTAAGCGATGACCGGTTTAGAATATGGTTTAGACCCGACAAGCTTGTATACTTGTATAATAAGGGTAAACTAAACACATTCTGGATTTTGAGATAAAAACGATATGGTTTGACCCGTTTCGGCTAATATAAGCAAACTAGTTACATACGCCGATCCGAACGCGAAAAGTGCGTAACGAGTAACCAAATGAGTCACATACAAGTTTCCTAAGTTAATATGCCCTAATTATGTTGTGATATCAGTAGGATATCTTTCATTATGCCCAAAACGAGTTTAAGACCAATTTATGCCCCGTAGGGGTATTTTGGTCATTTTAAAGGTTATAAGAGAGTTTAGATATCATTCTGAGTTACAGGTCTGATTAAATCAGTAATTATACTTAATTTAATAAGTTACATTAGTAAGGTATCATATATATGTGAAATTTATTAATTATAACCATACTATGCACCGTAGGGGCATTTTGGTAATTCCACATAGGCTTAAATGGGCAAAACAGAGAATCTGAGTTTAAAACTTTTGCTTACTGTTAAAATATAGAAATTTACTGAAAATATTAGTAGGCATCAACCCTTATATATTTAAACTAGTTTCGATACATACTATGCGTTATAAACGCTTAAAAAGGCGATTTGGAGCCATTTCCGGGTTTTGTGTTGAAAGCTGATATTTTTATTATTCCAGAAGGCTCAAAATATTTTATTTATCATATTAGATCAGTAGAAAAAGGTTTGGGGTCAAAAGGATTTGTAAAACTCATTTTATAGCCCAAAAGGGCAAAACCGGCAATTACCGAATTAAGCCTATAACCCTATGTTATGCTCAGCCTAAAAATAAATAAAAATCTTTAAAAATCCCAAAATATTATTTTATATCAGTAGGTAAAAAATTTGGTATCAAAAATTGGGTTTAGATAGGATATACGCTAATTACGCCGTTTAATTAATAAAAGGTTTTCTGATTACGCTATTGAGCATAACTCCTAATCTAGACCTCCAACCGATGTCAAATTTTAGGGACAAGTTTATAATTCAGTAGTGAAGGTTTCTATCCTTTCACATTTTCAAAAATATCGTTTTAAGGTCAATAGGGCATAACGGTCAACATTTAGGCATTTTAAAGGAAACATGCATGAACTAGGATTTCTATGGAACCAAGTTGTATAACCTTGGAGGGTTATACTAACTTATAATATGGTCCTAAAGGAATCCTAAGGCATATCTAAACTAAGCTAAATCGGGTCAGAACTGAAAGTCAAAGCAAAAGTCAACTTTTGCGACTTTCGGTTCCGAACCGAGCCTAAACTTAGAATTGTCGGGTTGAATCATGCTTAGGCATGTTCAACTAATATTTACCAAGTTATTAGAGTGAAAAAACTGATTTTATGACTTTTATGTTAATAGTTATGAATTTTATTTAAAACTAACCCGTTTGACTTTTATTTGACCCGACAATTAAACTAAGAAAACGTGGTAATTAGTAGGCGCCCTTTTAAGGGTTAATCACCTACCTAATTACGGTCACGTAGCCATGTTCGTTATGAACAATGGCTCAACCGTTTAAAAGTCAAAGCGTTTATCACAACGCTTGACTTTTCGGCTATAAACGCTAAATAACTAAACTTAAGCACGATTGAACACTTACAATGGGTTCAAAGGGTTGAAGGAGGTTCTGAAGAAAGGTTCAAGATCCTCCTAAATCAGAGAATAAGCAGATTGAAGGAAAATGGTGTGAAAACAAAGGAAACCCATCACCTATTTATACTTTTCGGGACCTCACGAGACCGCGACAAGTGTCGGGGAGTTGTATCCAGATTATTACAAGTGTATAGTGGTTTTATCATACAATGGGCAGCCCCTAGAATCGAGTTTGTGAGTATGGCACCTTGTTTTAACAAAACCAGCAGCCAAAACATGTTTCTGCAGACCTGGGGGACCTCGCGGCCCGCGTAGGACAGGTCTGCAGCCTTCGCGGCCCGACTAACATCAGCTGCAACTTTCAACTATTGTAGAACAGCCCCCTTCACTTGTTTAAATGTCATTTCTGATACATTTGAGGCCCGTTATCCTTATTTCAAGGATCTATAATGAAGCCTAAACATAATGGACTTGGAACATGCTCAAAAATGTGCCGGATCTCGGTCCGTTTGGTCTAACGGTCACGTTGTTCGACGAATTACGACGAAACACGAACGGACGCGAAAAACGGTCCAAACTACGTGACGAATGGAATTTTATCAAGGTGATCACTAAAATAAAATATTTTAGTGCTTACATAAATTTTTGGGTGTCAGAAGATATTCAGAATGTGAGATATGCGCGAAAGTACAAACTTGTGCACTTTTTGACACTTTTAGTCCCTGTATGACATAAAAGTTTATTTTTGCGCACGAAACACCTCTAAGCCTATATCTAAGCTATATAAAGAATAAATAGGGTATGTTTAACTTATGTACATATTCCGGAAGGTCCGTTACCATACGATTCGACCTCCTTTTATAGTTTGACGTAATTAGTCCCTTAATTGCGCAAAGTAGCGCGAAATGCCGTTTAATGATATCTAAGCCTTCCATGGCCCATAATAATCATTACCAAGCATATATTTAAATATTACTACGCTCCTGTTTGCTTAAATGGTCACCGAATGGTGTAGATTCAAAAGTTGACGCTTTAGGTCCCTCTATTGCGCAAACTTGCGCATTTCATCATTTAATAGTATTGAAGCCTCATCTAATCCATATTAGACATTCTTGCAAGTATTATTAATCATCACGATGCTTTGGGTTCGCTAAAAGGTCATTCAGAGGTATAATTAAACATATTGACACTTTTAGTCCCTCTAACTTGCAAAGTTGCGCGTAACTTTACTTTTAGGCATAAAAACCTTAGACGGCCATTATTTAGCATTCCTGAGAGTATAATTAAATATTATGAAGCTCCCGGTTTATTAAAAGGTCACTCAGAGGTAAGAATTAACATGTTGACGCTTTTAACCCTTTATTGCGCAAACTTTCAATTAATTATGCAAACGGCTTCACTTAATCATCAAGTGGCACATTTGTGAATATAAACATCGTAAGAAACTTATTTTAGGTATGTTAACACTTCCAGTCCTTTCATAATCGAATTTTTTGATTTTTTCGAAAAATTAGTTCCTAAATTTCAGTGTTTGACTTCATTAGGGTTTATTACACGTGTCAATACATCATTTGACGTGATTTTACGAGGTGTTACATTTCTATCTTTCGAATCTTAAATTTTAATCTTGAAATCACTAGATTCAAGGTGTTCTAGGATGATGTCATAATGGTGCTCTTATGAACTTCATGTTTTGGCTTCAATCCACCAAGAACAACTTAGATCTGAACGATTTCCACGTGAATAAAAAAAGATCTTGAATAGATCTGAACATATTCATGGTGAAAAGGATTGAAAGATGGTTTTGAAGCTTTCCTTCAACTCTTTTATACTCAATGCACTCAAAACCGATAGAATCGGAGCTCGTTCTGACCTTCTACTCTTTCTTAGTGTTGTGTTGGTTCAAGATCTGGATTCTATCCAAGAGATTACTGATTTCGGGTTAAACATGAAACACCGTCTTGAACAGTTAACTGGTCGGATTAGGGTGATTCCTGTCCGATCGGGTCACTAAGTCTTGACGAGGGTTCTGTTGTTTGGCATGTTATCGTACCGTCTCGATAAAATCACAAAAGTATCAAAACAACCAAGTAACAAGACGATCAGGTCGTCAGGACGGATTGTCGTCCGATCGGATTGCTGTCCAAACGGATTGCCACTCGACCGGACAGCCACCCGATCGGCTTGCACCTTGGTCCCATACTTAATGTTTATTTTCAACTTTTGAGGTTTGAACATCGAACGGATTACCACCCGACCATGTGATGTTTGAACCTTATCACCTAAACAATTTTCAACATGTTCAATGCATGGACATGTCTAGCGGATCGCCACCCGATCGGATTGCAATTCGATTGAGTGACAAACTGCCGAGAACTCGTTCTCCCTGAAGTGTCCTACCAATCGAATTGTCACCCAATCGAACCGCCGTTCGATCGACCGACCTGAAAGGTAGAGATACTTCTCTGTTTTCAAATGCTACAACAAAAACTTCAAAAGGCAAACCATCATACACAAACACATCCTTCACAAACGAGGTAACAATCCAATCGAATGGTCACCTGATCGGATGACCATCAGAGCGGATTGTCACCCGATCGACCGGCCACCCGATCGGATTGCAATTCGATCGGATTACCGTCCGATCCTTTGACACTTCTCTTCGTTTTACGCGCCACTTATCATTTATGCTATCGTTAACTGTTCAGGCTAATTTCCGCTCTAAGCGCTCCCTTCAATCCATATCATCACTATGAGTATACTCGAACCCTTTTTGCTTTATGCACTTTTGGGTGTTACATACGTTACTTATTCTAAATCACATCGACACACTACGCAATACTTTTAAAGCTAACCATTACCGCAAGTTATACGTGATTCGATGAATGCCTGTTTGTTATGTTTACACATGGATTGATGTCTACCTGCCTTAGCAACGATAGTACTATAGTTTGGACTCAGCACCAGGTTACCCGGGGGTTGTTAAGGACCATTTACTTGCTTGAACACAGTGGTGGACATGAATTGCGAACTGCTTACGCAGTCAACCCGCAGTCATTGGTATTGATAGGATCTTTGTCGATAACTTACGTGCTTCACACCATGCGTTGTACATGTTGGTTATGCGTAATAAATTTCGAACTCTATTATTAAGATACCAAACTTGTATGCTCACCTTTACACTATGTGTATTGACTTTTACTTTAACGTATGTGACAGGTGTTTAAGATGCTAGGACTCTTGCTTTGATGTGTGATGAAATCGAGGCTAGGAAAGGGTCTAGAAACAAACAAAGACAATTTATTTTTATTTGAAATCTGAGTTGTCGGAACATGTTTTGTTTGATGAATATCTATGTCTGTAATAACTAGATTATCTTATGGGTCATGGTATGAGACTTGATGTTTAACTATTCGGTAATTTTAGTCGTTATGGAATTTCTTTGAAAAATCTGTTTCACTCAGTGCCGCGCCCCGATGTTTCCACCATCGGTTGGGGTGTGACAGATTGGTATCAGAGCCATAACTATAGGGAACTAGGATACACACGACCTAGTCCGGGTTGTTGTCTTAGTTTGACCTAGACTATAGTCTAAGTACCCAATGCGACCTCTATCCGTGGGGATTCTATCGTTTACGCTACACAATGAATACCAGTATGAAATGGGACAACCCGCACACGGTGAGTTACTTCGCTCGAGTGAAACATCTCGTATGAAGTAGGTCACATTGTATGAGTTGTGCATTTTGTACAAGGTATCCCAGCTCAATCTTCAAACGCTCGACAATCTTTCCTAATATTGTCTAGGACGTTTTGGCTTTTCTCAACACTATCACTGTACACAATCACATGATTGATTGGGAATAGGTGTGAAAACCACAAACTCTCAATCAAATCACCCACGCGATACACGATACTATTTTCAAAACATGAGGATTTGCGTTGAAACAGGAGTGAAATCCATACTTCGACGCAGATCTCTCACTACCAACGGAACTAGAGTTGTCGAACTAAGGGTGAAACCCGAATTTTGATGACCTATTTCTCTTCATTTTTGGTTTTACAAACTCTCACCAAAGCTTCGACGGACTCCAGTGACCCAAACTCGCGTAACGACAAGAAGGATGCGTGCCGCTCACTGTGATGCAGTGAAGGAGCACAGTCCTGAAAGTCAAAACGTGTACTCGAGGCCGCTGAGAATAGTTGAACCACTTTGAGTAGTCGATGTCTAACAAGCCAAGGCAATCTATTTCGATGATTTTATGTGTTTACGTGTTTCGATTCTGAGCCCGTTTTTGCCGAACTCTGTGATTTGATGTGTTTTAAGTGATTTACATGCTTTAATTTTGGTGGTTTTACGCTCCTCATTTCGATCGACACACACGACTCGCACTGTGCTAATCGCTGATATTTGTGGAGAAATCGCATGCTACCTACTCGCTAATCGCAATCGCTATTTACGAACGCTCGCGGACCATGAATGATAGGTTTCTGTATTCTGACTGCCTCTGGTATCTCTGTGCTTTATATGCTTGTGTGCTTTTGTGCCTTACGTGCTTATGTGCTCTACGTGATTATGTGCTTATGTGTTTATGTGCTCTAAGTGATTATATGCTTATATGTTTATGTGCCAATGCGTCTATGTGAATACGTGCTCCTAGGATTTATGGTAATTCTCTAGACTACACTAGGAATGATCGAATTTGTGTTGAGTCCTGTGGCGATGTCTGTTGCAGACAATGTCATCATTTGGATCCCGTCACTCGCGAGATGCCCGCCAAAAGCAGGTAGATAAGCGACTCGCCTCTATGCTCACCAAGCAAATGGCGAAGGTTGTTCCTCAAATCATCAGCGAACTGTACGAGAATATGAGCAAATCTTCTGAAGAGTCCAGGACTGAGACTCCCAAAGCTGCCTTTAGCTTCAAGCAATTTAAGGCATGCGGACCGAAAGAATTCACCAGCGAAGATGGCCTTACAGCCTTATTTCAATGGTTCGATTCGATCGAGGTCACCCTGCGTCAGAGTGGATGTCCTGAAGATCTCCGCACTCTAAATGCTACCGGCATCTTCCAGTCCCGCGCTTTATACTGGTGGACGGCCGAGAGGAAAAAACGCGGAAACGATGCAGCTTATGGTCTGACATGGGATGAGTTGAAGAACATCATGTTGGAAGAGTTCTGTCTTCCCCATGAGTGCCAATAGTTGGAGGATGAATTCTGGCATATAAAGCAGAAGGATGGTGACAATGCTGCTTTAACTGCTCGCTTTAAGCAGCTTAGCATAATCTGCCCTGATCAAGTCAAGACTACTGATATTACGATCAAGAAGTATATCCGAGCTCTGTCGGATTGTGTCGCAGATTTTGTGCAAGCTTCCAAACCAGCAACAATCAAAGAGACTTACCTTCTTGCCACTGAGATCAACGACAAACGGGTTAACTCTGGCTACTGGGACAAAGACACCAAGAACCTGCACCAAGCTACCACCGCACCAACCGCTGAAACCACCGCCACCCCTTAGTCTTCAAAGGCCTCTCGTCGCAAGAGGAAGAACAACAACTCCAGCAACAAGAACTGTGCGATCACAGCTGCACCGATTCAAGCTGTACCAGCCCAACAATAGTGTCAGGTAGCAGCGCCTGTGGCAAATGCACCGCTTGCTAAGCATGCATATACTAGGCCACATCCGCTTTGCCCTACTTACACCTTCCATCACCCGACTTGTATCGCTTGCCGATTTTGTGCTACTTGCAACATGTACGGCCATTTCACCACCAACTGCCATGCTCGTCAAACTCCAGCTCCCGCTCCAGCTCCTACTCAATAAGCTCTACTTACCGCTCCTCAAGGCCAGCAAGCGGCTCCGGCACCCGCAATCAACGCTAGAGTCTTTTTTTCTTATGGCGATCCCAATCACTTCGCCAACATGTGCTCGAATAGGGCTGTGAAGCAAGAGCCACAACAGTAGCAGCCTTAGCAACAGCAGCAGCAGCAACAAGCAGCACACGCTCGAACTTTCAACATCAATGCGCGCCAAGCTCAAGCGGACAACAATGTGGTTAATGGTACGTTCCTTGTGAATGGTTTATATGCTTCGTGTTTATTTGATACTGGAGCCGATAACTGTTTTGTATCGTTTGAATTCGAAAAGTTCCTTAATCGTAAGCGCTCCCATCTTCCCTCGTCGTTTGATGTCGAAGTTACCACCGGAAGAACCGTCACCGTCTATTCAGTTCTTCATGATTGTACTCTCGAACTCAACAATCACATCTTTCCTATTGACCTTATTCCGATGCAGCTTGGTAGTTTTGATGTCATAGTAGGCATGGACTTTCTTCGCGAAAACCATGTTGAAGTCGTTTGCTTCGATAAGATGATTCGATTCTCGCTCGCTAACGGTGATCAACTGTGTGTTTATGGTTAAGTCGCATCGAAGAAACTCCAACTCATGTTGTGTGTCCAGGCTAGCAAGTATCTCCACAAGGAATACCGATCTTACTTGGCACACATCGTAGTAGCAGAGAAAAAGGAAGTTAAGGGAGTAAAAGATGTCCCCGTTGTTTGTGAATTCTCTAGCGTTTTTTTCCTGATGAACTCCCTGGATTACCGCCTAGTCGTGATATCGGCTTCCACATCGACTTCATTCCTGTAGCAAACCCTGTCGCTAGAGCTCCTTATTGACTCGCTCCGTCCAAAATGCGCGAACTCTCGAGTCAGCTCCAGGAATTGCTTGAAAAAGGCTTCATTCGCCCAGTCCTTGGGGCGCACCAATCCTTTTCGTCAAAAAGAAGGATGGGTCATTCCGGATGTGCATCGACTACAGGGAATTGAATAAGCTGACAATCAAGAATCGCTATCCCCTGCCTCGTAGTGATGATTTGTTTGATCAGTTTCAAGGTGCTACTTGTTTCTCCAAGATCGATCTGCACTCTGGCTACCACCAGTTACGCATCCAAGAGAAGGATATACCCAAAACCGCTTTTCGCACTCGTTACAGCCACTATGAGTTCGTTGTTATGCCTTTTGGTCTAACTAATGCACCCGCGGTTTTCATGGATCTGATGAATCGCGTGTGTAAATCTTTCCTGGACCGTTTCGTCATCGTGTTCATCGATGATATCCTGATTTATTCCAAATCGAGAGCCGAACACGCGCAACATCTCAGTTTGGTTCTCGAGTTACTCCAAGGAAACCGTCTCTATGCCAAGTTCTCCAAGGGTGAATTTTTGTCACACCCCGATATTTCCACGTATTACCGGTAGGCCCGGTGGGGAGTATCGTGACGTAGTTGATTTCATCATAGTCAAATAATCACAGTTCAATGCACAGCGTGTCACACCCCGATATTTCCACGTATTACCGGTGTTCCCGGTGGGGAGTATCGTGACGTAGTTGATATCATCATAGTCAAACAACGCAATTTCAATGCACAGCGGAAGCAAAAGATAAATATATTACAATCCGATTCAAAAGTAATATCAAATATTACAACGGAATGTAAGATGGATCCACAGGCGGATCAAATAAAAGAAAACTGTTCAACAGACTTTAGGCATCTAGAACTCGCGAGATTCCCTAATAACGCCTTGAGCTCCCAGCCAATTTCGTACAGTACCTGTCAATTAATATTTTTGGAAAATACGTCAGTTTACACTGGTAAATACAATTAACAGACTCATTTGAAAAGAGTTTAAGAAAAATGGATTGAATGCACAAGGCACAAAATGTCTTTTATAACTTGGGACAATTATATAAAAATAATCTTGTATACAGATTTACAAGTTCGTTATACATTCACGGCCCGATGTAGAAACCGAGTCAAGATTAACAGACACGCCACAAGTATAGGCCCCCAAGAGAGTGAGATACCGTTTCCCTTAAGCAACTGTCAGGTGTACGCCAACACCCCGTGCTTAACACGTGGTCATTTTATTGTAATGATGCCAAGGATATCCGGGACATGGTCATTAACCCCTAAAGGCTTTTATTTCAAACAATACAGATTAAAATGGGTTACCTCAATAATTTAATCACAATACGATTAAACATTCAATACCCGACCAAGCGGTATTATTATAATACCATATCCCAAGCCCGTATAGGGAAAATAAGTTAAGGGTATTTACCTGAGCTTAAAATGAAATTTATACCCAGCCGTATATCCTAATTAGCAAGCACAAGTATTTCTACTGGGGCTCTTAATCCGGAACGAAATTTTTATTAACCTATTAGATTCCTAACAGGTCTTATTTAAGTCGTAACTTAGACCGGTTAGCTTTTAGGAAAGGTTTACGGTTCAAAACGCATGATTTAGCGAAGACCAGAATAGAATGTGATTTAGACCCGACAAGTTTGGGAACTTGTATAATATGGGTAAACTAAACACATTCTGGATTTTGAGGTAAAAATGATAAGGTTTGACCCGTTTCGATCAGTTTATGCAAACTGGTTACATAAACCGCATCGAACACGAAAGTGCGTAACGAGTAACCAATAGATTCATGAACAGGTTTCCTAAGTTAATATGCTTCAAATATGTTGTGATATCGGTAGGATACCTTCCATTATGCCCAAAACGAGTTTAATCTCAATTTAAGCCCCGTAGGGGTATTTTGGTTATTTTAAAGATTATAAAAGAGGTTAAATAGAATTCTGAGGTTCGGGTATAAAATAATCAGTAAAACTACTTAAATTAATAAGTTATATCAGTTGGTGATAAGTCTTATATGACAAAAATGATTTTAACCCATACTATGCGTTTAAAACGCGTAAAAGGTCGTTTTAAGCGATTTCCGGGTTATAACAGGAAATCTGAGTTTTCTGATCAGTTTATAAAGTTCAAAATACTTCATTTAACATATAAAATCAGTAGTAAGAGACTTGGTG